>DF242388.1:35748-57484 GCA_000507305.1 Breviolum minutum Mf 1.05b.01 | reverse complement strand
TCACAAGAAGGTCCCCTAAGTTAAGTTGGACTTATGGAAGATATAACTTGAGTTACGAAGTTAAGTTGAAGTTAACATAAGTTAAGTTAGTCCAATTTGTAACTCAAGTTATAACTTTCATAACTTTTTACTGGCGGTCTTTTTCCAATTTTGCATTGATTCGTCTTTTGGACTTTTTTTTGGGTGAAACGTTGTTGTTTTCCGTCTGCTATGGCAAAAACTGACTGTCAAAGCAAGCATACAATGGTTCCGTCATTTTTTGCCAACCATGCTGGCGGTGCCAAGCCTGACAACGCCATGTGCGGCAAAAAATCTTGTGCGTTCTCTTTCTGAAAGATTCGTTGCCCGGGACTGCTGCATGTCAGCCTGCACGTCTGAAACAAAATATAGAGACGGGCATCTTTCACCAGAAAGAAATTCACGATGCCTCCGTTGCGGAAATCAGATCCTTTCTCCAAAAAAGGACGTGCATTGAAAAGCTCGATGCTGCGGAGTAACATGCGAGGCATCAAGCTTTTGCCGAAACGACCTGTGCTATCGTCCTCCAAAAGCAAGTGCTTTAGATTGGACGCAAACGTAGATTTGTAGTCACGATGACTGCTTTCTACGCCCCAGCACATCACTTGACAGCCTAGTTTTGCATATTGCTCTGGTAAATGCAGGCGGTGATGATGCTTTGGTCTCACATTCTCCGGGTACAAGGCTGCAAAGAGTTTCTGATGCTCGGCTTGCGCAACTTTCAGTTGTTCCCAGTCGTTTGTGTCATCGAAGACATTCAACGCATCCACGCACTTGCACAGAGCTCGAAAGCACAAGCAATATGGTTGCATTGCTGGGATTGCCATCCAAACGCTCTCGGCAATCCATCGCAGCAGATGCATTAACGCTTCCGTTTGTGAGCCAGAACCTTTGTACATGTCAGACCCAAAAAATGCAGGTTTCCACAGGCGTTTTAGCCACGCTTGACTTTCCTTGACATCGTGACGCTTCCATCGCGCAACGAGGCAGGCCTCGCATAGATCTTGCACGGTAGCCCCCATGTGATCTTTTGCTGCTTGCAACAACAAGATAATTTCACTATTGCAGATACCCGTGGCGAAATAGCAATGCATCGCATCGTTCATGATGGTATCGATGTTGAAAGTGTCCAATACCGCAGGAGGATAATTCCACACACTATGTGGATCCAGGTTAAAACCCAGGCAGCGCTCACGCAGGCTTATCTCTTGTTTTGACATTCGAGGAAGTAATCCAATCCAGTACTTGATCGTTGCTTCCACTGTCATTCTTCTGGAAGAAGGTGAAATCATGTTCTGCGATTGTCCGAAAATGTTCGTTCCGTGCAGCTCCTTCCGCGTTGCCCATCAAACAATTGCCACAAAAGATGCATGGTTTCAAGCCTGCAGATCCCTTGGCGGCAAACGCGCCACGCTGTGAGTCGAGATCTGATACAAAGATTCTCAGTTGGACGGAAACATGCAAGCCGTCACAAATGTAAAACGGAACATGTAAGGCGTCCTCCGTCCAATGTTGGAAAAATGTGGCCGTGACTGCAGACATGCCACCCACACAATGCTCTAACTGGTCGTGTGGGATAGCCGCAACTGGAAACCATGCTCTCGAAGATTTCAAGATTGGTTTCAAACAAGTGAAAGACACATAGAACAGTAAAGTTTTTTGTCTCATCAGAGGATTCAGCACATTTCCAGACGTGCATTCATCATGCGCCAAGATTGCACTCAGTGGTTCCGCGCTATGTGCGCGAAACACGTCTTGCAGCGACGGACACTGGCTGGATACAAATCGCAGCAAAGCCTTCATGTCAGCGATGTAAAAAATTTCGGCAGAAGCCCCTGTCCGGGAGCTTGCGACATCGACCGGTCGAAAGCATGCCACGTATGGCGCGAGCGACGCCTGTACTTTTCGTTTGAAAGCTCCACTCGATGTAGAAGAGATGTCTTGGGACTTCAACAAGCGTGACAAGGTAATTACCGTNCTTCAACAAGCGTGACAAGGTAATTACCGCGTCGCCGCTGAAGCGAGCGATAGCGGATCTAAGCTGCTCCGCTGTTATCCCTTGAGTCATCCTGCCCCTACGCGCATGCCATCCGGAAGATAGCCAGATAGCTTGTCTAGAAGACGGCCTTGAAACATACAAGGACAAACTGAGTGAACACAAAAAAGAACATATATATATATATATATAACTTTCAATCATATCTATCCAGAAACATGCAGAGACCTTTTCTAGTATTGTTACTCTTAAAATGAAAACCGGTGGCTATGGTAGGAAAGATATACGATTCGACATGCTTCACCAAAGCATTATAGTGCAAAGACTATATCTGCTTATAGACATGGGTGTGATACTTGGAATTGCCGTAAGGCTCCAAAGCTGTTCTTTGGACAGCGTTTGTGGCAACGACATCGTTTTGATGTCTTTTTGTTGGTTCAGCTGTCGTGTGGAAAGTGTCCCTCCAAGTGTACTTGCACATCAAGTGTGCTACCCACAGCGCTGTACAAAGCAACATATTATGACGATGTGAACGGTTTTGCTACTTTCCATGCGAATGATGCTTGGCCTCTTGCCCAATCCTGCTGTGATTTCACTCACGCTCCTCTAAGAAAGTAAAAACATTATGTTGTGACGACCTGGTGTTGCTGCAACACGTGTCAATGTTCCTTCTTTTGGAACACAGTATCTTTATATCTAAGTAATGGGCTTACAATAATTAATTTATGTAAAATATACATATATATTTTTTTCTTTGGGGGGGTAGTGCATTTGTGTGTGAGTGCGTGTGTCTGTTTTGGTGGGGGTGCAGCATGAGTTTCTTTCGTATTACCCAAGCAAATTCAATCTTGCAACTCCGCAAGTTATGTTATCCCAAAACTCGTGACTTTGAAGGGAAGAAAAAACCTTTGTTGAACAAACTCTTCAAAGGGGCCCAAAATTGAGAAACCAACGTTGCGATGTTTTTTTTTCCAATGCATGGGGCACCGCCCTGCAACTAACTTTACAAATTGGGATCATGATTTTTCCAAATCACAGTGAACTTTTCCGCCAACTCGGCCCAATTAGGCCCTGGCTTGGCTTGAGTGCAGTGAATGGATATCTAAGCGGCTTAGATTTTTAGCGAGGGGAATTCCAGTTAATCCCCCCCCCAAAAAAAAACAATAGGAAATATTCCGATTTCAATGGGTGGTTGCACGTATTCGACCCATGTTCAACCATACGGTATGAATTCAAGGATGGTATGAATGTTGCCCAATGATAAAATGTCATAATTGTATGGAACCCAATGGGATGGTGTTTATACAAGGAAGTTACCGTAATGAAGAGTCAAGAGACATCAAACATCACATTGAAAATACATAAACCATCTAGATTGTAGGTTGCACTTGCCACGGGTCGGTCGCATTTGGCGTCCAATGGGGATCGGTGACTGCACGCTATTGGTTTTCTGCACTGGAGACGAAGTGTCTTTGGTGACTTTGACCAAGGCTGGCGTTTGTGTGAGACGGAGTTTGAAGTTGCAAAGGTAATTATATATCAACCTTAGTTCCAAACTTCTGGGCTGCATTCTGCAAAGAAAATATGTTTTTTACAATCTTTCCCAAAAGAGATCCATCGACCTTCCCTACTTCGAAGTATCCTGTCTGAATGTTACAGTTGATCCAGTTGATTATTGGTTGGCAAATGTTTTATAGTTGAGCAATTACAACAGCCGCTCCGATGCATCATGGAGGCGTGATCCTTCTCGCCTTTGCATTCTTCCTGCACCAGGACGGCAGGTGCTCACCCACCCAAACTCGTGAGATGTTGTTCACAAACGAGTGAAAAGAAGTCATGCAAAACAATTTTCAAAAAGGAATCATAAGAGGTTATGCAAACAAACCAACTGAATGTCACATTGGCCATGGGTTCATTGGCGACGGATTGCTCTCTTATTTGCCAATAGATTGGGTAAGGTGTTCTTATATAAAAAAGAATACAAAAGATATAGACATATATGTATATAATATAGGTGTAGATATTGGTGTACTCATCCGGGATGGTGTCATAAAGTGCGCCACCCCTTACAAATATAGCACCCTCTGAGATTAATTGTCACTCTTTCCAACCTCCGTCCACCCGCACTCTTGAGAACAATTTGGTTCAGGGATCGGTTTTCATCCTAAGTTTCTGTGAGTGGTTGTGCAATGGCTGATGCTCCGGGTAGAGCCGAAGATGCGATGGCTGTCTTCAAGGAAGAATTGGGGCAAAATGTTGGGGTTTGGAAATCAGTACGTAACTTGGCTGGGCCTATGGTAGAACCGTTGTCCCTTTTCAAACTGTTGGAGCCTCTCATTGTAAAGTTTAGGATCAAAAGCCAAAAGAATTCAAACATCATTCTGGTTCCAAATGGGGGTCATGATGTATATATTGCGCCCCATCCCAGGCCCTGGCAAAGTCCCATGGAACGAAGCGTTTATTGCAGCTGGTCTGCAATGGATGTGCTGGCATCACGCATTCATCAAATATTATTTGACATACTGTAAACTCCCATGATGTACTTTCCACGACAAATGCCTTAAGTAAACAATTTATATATGTAGCAAGTTTTGCTAGAACATCATTTTTGGAAAACAACCCAGGTGTTTTCTAGCCCCTTACCCTGTCTGATTCTTTACAATCAAACCGCCATGCAAGAGCTTAATCTTGCCTCACCTTCTCAGGCAGGGGTGGCTCGCAAAATGGTTGGTGCTATGCCTCAACGGGCACTTGACATCATAATGCACGGGAAGTTCAGCGGTGCGGACTTGGTGTGTTTGGCGAGTGAGGTGCATCGCCCATCTTTCAAGGTGCTGGAAAAATAAATGAATCATTTTTAAAGGCTCTAAAACTGGGTTAATCTCTTTGAATGCGATCTTCCAATGCCAAGATTTCATTCCAGGGAAAACTGCAACTTGTTTGGGTTCAAGTGGTATAAGAACAGATTCCTGAACCCTCAAGTGTTCTGTTTGATGGAACTAGGGGTGGTAACTTGTTACGGGGAGCTATAGCGCATGTGATTCCCTGTAAAGGTCACACTGGGTTTTGTCAAGATACGCGCAATTAGAAAATTGTTCATGCAGCAATCTTTGGGTATAACAGTAATATGGACAAAAGGCCGTATACTTTAATATCATAAATATCATGATACACTTGATGGACAAAATCCTGAACAAACGGGAATGCAAAACAATAATTCCAAATACTGATTATCCAGTCACAGGATATTGCGGCAAACTATGTATGGTTAAAGCCACTGGTGGAGGCATTCCCCCAGTCTGTTCCTGGTGGTATCATCCTAACGGATATATGGCTATACGTGGATAAGTTGCTGGGTTTCAAACTCCTTGTGAAAAAAGATGACGAGACAGAGGGGCAACAGCAGCAGCGGCCAGTCACAAAGCTGGAAAAGCAACAGCAAGCAGCCACAGAAGCAGAGAGGTGCAAGAAGTTAATGGGGGCCCTCAGGTATTTATACCGCAACAGCTTCTCAGCACAACAGTATCACCGTTTTTGATCATGTTTTGGAAAGAATTTGGGGAACTATAATTCTACAAAGCTCCATAATTCTTTCGAATGCAGGGTATCTCTTTCTGACTTTAAGGCCTTGGAAGCCACCATCCCCGGGTTTCTGAGTTGAAGCAGCTATTAGAACCTTCGCCTCTTGCAAGAGATTCTTGTTTCACACACTTAGAATGATACAGTTTTTGCTTCTGATGTTTTCTTATGTGGACACCCCCAAGAAAAGTAGTATGTTCTATATTTGTTGAGTAGTTATTGTTGAGCAGTGGCTGAGACCCTCTTGGCTTTATGGGGACTTTTTAAATAGAGCGTTGAGGGTTTGACCACTGCGCAAAGATACAAGGGATCATATATCACATGTCTAGGCCAGGCGGCTACAGAACATTGTCAGAGCCCGACGAATTGAAGAGCCGGAAATGGAGGCTCGCAAATCATTTGTTTTCTACTATTGATTTACAACGCGATGATACTTGGGATGATCTAGAGTTAAGTACATAACCCACAATAAGGTTGTCTATGTTACAAGCTCCAAGATCTGATACTTTGCTTTGCCCCTTCCGCAAAAATTCATAACGGCAGGCCTTGCTTAATGAGAGTGAATTGGGTGACGCTGATGGCGAGCCCGAGGCCAGTGGTGATGATGGTGAGGATGATGATGATGATGAGGCTGGTGGTTCCAATGTTGAGGGCGAGGAAAGTGAGCCTGATATCCCCGACAATGGTGACAACCACAATGAGGCGGTCCATGAATCTCCTGATGCCCCCAATGATGATGATGATGATGTCAATGACTTTGATGATGGGACTACTCTGGTTTTGGGTGGCGCTGATGGTGAAGCACCGGGCGCTGATGTAGCCAGGGTTTCTGACCTTGAGGAGGGGTGTGACTTAGAAGGTATGTTTTTTCAAGAAGGTTTGGTGAGAAAGAAGGTAACCCTGGGAAAATGAAATACGGCCTTACTTTGCATTTCTGATTTCTAGTCGATTCCCATGAATATATACAGGGAGATACCTTGCAACCCCCTCTCAGGATTCTGATGGTGACCAGAACCTTCCTAGTGGCAGCAATGGTTCCAAGGATGCTGGGCCTATTTGCTGTGTCTATGGGGCAGGCAGTTTCTGTGACGGCAGGTTTTGTGTTCCCTGCCGTCAAGCCTTGGGTTTGGATCTTGTTACTCCCCCTTCCAAGCGTCAAGCCATGGACCCTGATGTGATGAGTGGTAGCAAGCGGGCAGAGGGTGATCGCGATCAAGGGTCTGAGTCTGCTGATTCTTGGTTGTTGAACCTTAATTGTTGGTTATGGGATTTTATGGGGCAGGTGTACATTCTAAATCCATGAAAGGGGTGTCCACTTTAAATCGTGCTATACCAAGGCCATGGATGCCAATGCCCAGTTTTCTCTCTTGATGGGCCTCACAGAAAAGGACAACAACACTACTAGTAAGGGTGATCGTATCTATATTTCCCCTGACTCTATCAAGCTGCCCTGCCTCCAGAAGCCACCATGGATGGAAGAACTTGAAGTTGGGCTGCTAGGGGCCTCTCCCCCCATCATTGGAAAACAGGCCACTAGACTGACTTGCCGTGGTGAGGGTATGATGGCTTTCCAGAAACTCAAGTATAACTAGTATAAACCACCCTAAACATAGATAGGTAAATGGGTTTTGTAGTTGCATTACACCCAGGACACATTGTTCAATCGCGATTACGTCATGCCACCTGGATTTGAAGACTACGATAGCGGTGATTCTGAGTGGCAAGCCCGATTGATATCTTTCAGGGAAGCGGAGGCGTGGTTTGAAACAAATACACGCACGTTACACACTATTTCAAAGTCTGACATGGGCCCTGCCAGTTGCCAAAGACCTGCAAGGCATCTTATGTGTTTTAAAGAATGTGGTTTGGGGATGTATGGCTGATGTCAGACTTTGAATGGTCCACCCAAAAAAAAGCTGCAATGTCAATTTGTTGTTGGAAAAATTCATGTATGTACCAGTTAACATTTATGATAGATATACCATTATCACTTGGAGTTTTAACCATCCTAGGTGGTGCAGGATTCTTTCCAACAACTGTATTGACAAATCTGAGGGGGGAGAAGCTGACGATCCATAGTCTTCCCCAATGCATTTTGATAGCCCGGTTTTACTTTGGGAATGCTTTTCTAGTGTATCTTGATAGGTTTTCCATATGGGAATCCTGTCAGTTTGCCACGTTTGAAAACTCTGACAACAATAGAGCCTACCCCAAGTATATAGTTTAGGATACTTCAGGATCTTCAGGATGGCTTTCACCCTGGGGTTGGTTTGGCTCCTTTATGTGTTCAAACAAACAACAGACTTGATTCGCCATCCCCAAATACAAAACCCAAACTCAACTACAACGTACGTTTGTTTGACAAAAATGTATTCCTTTTGTAGCTTCTCTCTTTTGAGGCGAACAAGGCAAAGGAGAAGACCGTCAACAAATCCAAGAAAAGGAAGATCAAGAAGGCTTCCAAGGCTTCCTTTCATAGACGCCATGGCAAAAAGGCAAGAAAGGCAGTTCTTGAGGATGATGGAGCTAGTAGTGCTAACGAGGCTAACAGTGCTACGGTACCCATGCCCCCACCTTTCATGTCGGATGACAGCGATTCCAATGAGAGTGGTGAAAAGGACTGGTTTCTAAGTTACATTCTCATGTTGATCACGTTTGACTCAATGTATGGCCAATGGTGTTTTTGAAGGAAATGGCCATGATCGTTTCACTATTTCTTAATTACTTCATGAAACATATTTCTTCCCATTCTGAAGTCCCGATGACTATCTTATCAAGCTCCCTGCCAACCTTACATCCTTTCCACCATTCCAAGCTTGAAATCCGTTTTATATCCCAGGGGAAAACCTCAACCTCTTTTCATCCAGGATGACGGTGCCTCGTACAACGGGTACAAGTTGGAGGGCCTGCCGAAGCCAGCTTGGCCAGATCGGAACCGCAAGAACGGAGGGATGCATTCATACACTATTCACCGTGGCTCGGCTCGCATTGAGGTCTTGTTGCGCCAGCGGGCATTCTTTGTCCGTGCGCGCAACGTTCTTGGAAACCAACATATCAGTTGGTCGAAATACCCATCGATCCTAGATGCTTGGTTGGCAGCTTGCGCAAGGGCAGGAGTTCTACCCTAGCCCCATGATGTATTGAGCGATCCAGTTCTTTGAATGAGTTTTGGCAACTAGCGGCTACATACTGTTTGGTTTGCATCTTTTTGGAACAAGCGACATGGTCTAGAAACAGCCTTTCTGCTACTGAAAATGATTTCAAGCAAGACTTAAATTTGATTGTCAGCATTGATCGATATATCATCTATAATCTATAAAGTCTTTTGGGCTCATATGTCTTTTATCTTCAAAGTTTTCCTCCTTGACATGGTCCCCAATGAGAGGATGTCAGCCATTCGCTTGAAATATTTTAGGGTCACATTGAGAGCAATGTGACATGGTCTTGGGGAAGGTGGTGCAAAGCACCTCTGCAACCATACATGTAGCTCGGCATCCCATATCTATATCTCAGTGTGCGGCAATAAATGGGTATCTTGAATCATCATGCAGTTGGCAAGGAATTGTCCCATGGTTTTGCGGTGTTTTGTGGTTTGATTCGATACTTGTTGGCTGCTAACGCTTGAATTCTTACTGGGTCTTGATTGAAGCATTGTTTATAAATCAGTTTGGGCGATGTAAAAAAATCTAGCGTATCAGCTTTTGGGGCTCAAAAAAAATCATCAAGGTGATCGTCATTTTCCATTTAAAGAATGGTCAAACGCCTTCCTTCTAAAGCAACCGTCCGGAGAAACTCATGCCAGCAAATGCCCTGTCATGACGGGCCTGGCAACTCGTTTCGTGAAGCAAAGCGCAGAGCTATAGTCGCAGGCCTCAGGATGATGAAGGCTCCAGCGGTACTTAGGCTGCAAATCATTTCCAAACAGGGGCATGGGTTCTGACACAAATTGGTTCATGGCAAAAACATTCTGCTAGAAAACACCCTAATCAAAAGATATTTCATGATATTAATCACCAGTGTTGAAATCATACCCTTTTAGCCTATCAAGGTGGTAGCCATCTTGGTGAACATGGTGTTCTCTCTCAATTATTTGAAGTTCACGGCTGACAACCAGTTACAACATCTGGAACTTTTTGCGGGTGATTGCAGCGTCACGCGTGGTGAGTATTCGGACATGGGAAGAAAAAACATGTTGTATGTTCAAAAGGGTGGCCCAACGCTAGGTTACCATTATTTTGATATATTTCACGTAGCATCCTTTCTTTGATACGATGTGGTGTTTTGAAAATCAGAGTATATAATACATAGATCGTATTGCAATTCAGTAGAATATCTTATAACATATACCCTGGTCTTAGCGGCAGGAAGGCCGTACTTCAGCAATGGCAATGGACATCAAGTTTGGTGAGGGATTTGATTTAAGTACACCCCATGGATTCGTTTCAGCCCTCTATCAAGTATGTCGCCTGGCTCCGGGGAGTGGTTGCCTTGCGGCGCCAGTGTGTAGCTCTTTTGTATACATGATCCATGGCAGCACTACAAACCATTTCAAGAAACTGTAAATGGTTGATAGCTTTTTTTAAAGTCGGAGTTCCCCTTTGTACATGCACTTGAAACACCTCTTTTGTGAACAACTATATATCCATATGATGGGTGGACTACTTCTAAGTCGATTCAGCCGAGGAACAGTGGGACTAGTAAAAGGAGCGCATGGAGACCCTATGGAGAAGAATCATACCCTTCGGTTCAATTGGGGAACTGTTTGGCAGTACGTACTTTAGTTCTTCTTCTGGTTTGCAGTGCAATTGGTTGTTGGTGGCTTCTTGAACAGCCGAAAGGATCGGCTATGGAGAATTTACCACCGTTCCAAGAGTTTCTAGCAAAGATAAGAACCTGGAAGCATGTTCTTTCAATGGGCGCTTACGGCGCTCCGTCTCCTAAGCCAACCTGGCTATATTCCAGCAACTTGATTTAAAGTCTTTTGGGGAGCTTGCCAGCATTCCGACCAAATAATACCAAAAGGTTAGAAATTGAAAACACGAACTTCAGAATCAACTTACGTCTTCATTCCAAACATGTATCAAAACTCAAAAGCTAATATATTACATATACATAAAATAGAAAAATATACTGTATCGCCTCGCCGGAAACCCCGGGACTGATCATCTAAGGCCACGTCATGATCAACGAGCTTCCTCAATTCCAGCCAACTTGGTTGCCTGAACGAGAGGAGGTGCAGATGGCTATCAAGTACCAGGACCATCAAGGAAAGGCCAGAGTAAAAGGTGGCAGGGATTTAAAATCCAGCCAAAGCTATCCCGTACCGTTTCTCCCTTAGTTGCCCCATGTTTTGAAACTCATGTAAGGCTGTTGACCTTGACAATATCAATAGCAAAGGGATGTTCCTGATATGTTTGACATGTTTGTTGTTCCAACTTCCAAACTTCAAAAAGTGATTGGTCAGGTTTGGTCGGGCTCTAGCACGACTCCGGACAAAACATTCCCCTCAAGTGCGACGGGCTGCTAGGAATTTGATCAAGGCAAATTTGAAGGGGTATAAAAATGTTCCCCGGAGTTCTAGGCAAGATGCCAAATGGATCAAGCATGGTTGTTTGAAAGAAGTGCTTGACTTTCTAGCTTGATGGTGTCATGACAAAATGACACATATATTTTAATTCAAATGTGTTTCATGCCATCATGGCAAACGTTTGACAACAATTCGTGCAGCGTTTTGGTGTGGGTATGCATGGTCCCCACACTAGATGTTTGAGCTTGTCCTCGAGGAAAACCATTTGCTCCTGTATGCTCCTGCTTGTTTCAAACATACTTGGCAGTAGAAACAGTTGATGTTAAAAAAATCCTGAACTCAATAGACTTTGGACGAAATATATGAATCTAAATATACATATGTTTGGGGTGTATGTTCATTTCAAATACCCAGGTAGAAACTCCCACAAATATTTTACAGGTCAAAAGATATCAGACTTCTTCTTAGATTCCTCGCAGGTAGCCAAACCTGTCACTTCCATGGGCTGCCCCACGCAGGTGGAATGGGCAGACTGGTCTTGAAACGTTGCCTCAAAGGCGCTTCCCCCCCCCATTGCCCAATGAGCAGCTGGGCTTTTTGGTTTTTCCAAAGAGAGTTCTGGGTTTGGAAGGTTAGGTTCACAAAAGTGATCACATATAAGATTTTGGAAGATTTTGATGATTATATCAAAAAAATCAGCCACGATCTGGAGAGAAATCAGCCGCGATTTGTGTAGAATAGCCGCGACTGGTATATTCAGCTATGGTGGTGTTTTGTAGTCATAGAAAATTTCAGTTATCATCATGACTTTCAACTTGATGACTGGCTCATGGGTCATTTCCTGACAAGTATTCTTAATTCAGCCACGAAATTGATATCACCTCTTTCACTGTCTCTCACTTATCTCATTTGTTAATTCAGCCGCGAAATGCAGGTTTGTTTTGCTCAGTGACTGTATCCCCTCACGATATCCCTGGGTCACCATGGTAAAGTCTAGAGTGAAGGGTGTGGCAGAGGGTGACAAGTCAACGAAAGTCAGCAAGTCGCAGCTTAAGGGTAAAAAAGGAGAAGAAAAAAAGTTGAAGATTGCGCCAAAGGAGCCTAAGGCTAAGGTTGTTGGAAGCCCGCCATTGAAGCCACCTAACAGGCGGACGAGGAGGACAGAGGAGCAAGAAGCGAAGAAGAAGGCTAAGAAAGGAGTGAAGACAGATGAAAAGAATGGTGGCAAGAAAGAAGTGAAGACAGGTACTAAGACGAAGGATAGCAAGAAAGAAGTGAAGACAGGTCAGCAGAAGGATGACAAAAAAGAAGTGAAGACAGGTACTAAGACGAAGGATAGCAAGAAAGAAGTGAAGACAGCTGATCAGAAGGACGACAAAAAAGAAGTGAAGACAGGTGATGACAAGGATGACAAGAAAGAAGTGAAGGCAGGTACTAAGAAGGATAACAAGAAGAATGATCAGAAGACACATGAGAAGAAGAAGGAAGAGAAGGAAGAGAAGAAAAGAGATGATGCGAAGACAGGTAAAGAAGAGAAGCAAGAAAAGAAGAGGCCTTCAGCTACAAAGAGTGACGGAGAAGCTGCAGGGACTGAATCAGTTCGGCGAAGGATTACTTTCAAGCAAGAAGCGACTCTGGTACCCTTTGACCCGAAGAAGCCTGCGGCTGCATTGCGAACACCTTCTCCCACGAGGGGAATGGTTTCTCCTTGTCCAGCTTTTTCTCAGGAGTCTCTCAATGCATGGAAGACAGAGGCAGCAAAGCTCAACATGAAATTGGAGGACTTTATGGAAAAGCAGTCTCGGGAGAACTTGGAAAGGCAAATTGACCAGCACATGTATGCACTAGTGCAAGAACAAGAAGCGGAGAAAGAAGCCAGTGCTAGTCAGCCTGCAGCATCAGAACCAGGCACTTCACCTGATGAAAGTTCTTCGGAAGATTCATCAGAAGAAGAAGAAGATTCGCAAAGTGGAAGTGCAGGAGAAGAAAGCAATGAGGAACCTGAGGTTGAGGAAGAAAAGGGTGACAATACAGAGAAGGAAGAGAAGGAAGACAAGGAAGACACTACTGAAAGCGAAGAGGGAGAAGAAGAAGACGAAGAAGACGAGGAAGACGATGAACTTGAAGAGGAGCTTAACGCCATCATGGCCGAGCCGGAAGAGTCACCTAAGGTACCTGCAGGAAGTGCTGAGGCGAAACTTCAACTAGCTGTTCAAAGTCAGGGCCAAGTGCAGGAAAGCAAAGCTTCGGAATTTGCAAACGCCAACAGTTGCTCGGACACGTGGGAAAAGGGGATGGTTAGTTTATTGGAGCCCAAGGTGTGTTTTCAATCCAACCTTTGTAACACCAACTCATTCTAAGTTGTACCAAATACTTCTTCAAAGAATCAAGCTACAATGACTAGTGCACTTTGTAGCCTTGGGGGGAAAAGGCAATGTTTAACTTCCGATGCCATAAGTGCATTACGGCTCGAGTGAAAGAGGCCCAAGGTGCCCAGTGGTACCGGGTCACATAGAAACATGAGTCGTATGTTCTTGGTTGCTCTTTACTTCGGAGCAGAAGTCTTGGATCACAGTTTGGGGTACCTGTGGCAAGCAAATCTGCCTGGAGCAAATGAGACATCCGAGGACGAAACGTTTCGCCATGGCAACGCTACAAGTGATGACACTGTTAGTGGAGCCGAGTTCGACAATGGGTATCGTCACAATGATACACACCAAGATGGAACAGCCTGGACCTTCGGGTGGTGGAGGATTCGAGGCACAGCAGAATACATTTTTGGCAAAAAGGGTACAATCCCCGATGGGAGGGGGCCTGATGACGATGGATACTGGTTCAGCACACCGGAGGGCACCGGCCGCATGGGCCGCGATGCGATGGCCAGCTGAAACACGTTATCTGCAAGAGAAGGTGAAAGGACGAGGTTCCCGAAGGCGTCTCAACGATGTCTTGGTGAGGGTCAGGGGGCAAGTCGCTCGCTTACAGCAGGACCTGCAGGCCTGTCCTCTTCAGAAATTTGACCTTAGGACAAAAAAATAGTCCTGGGAGCAGATTTTGGTAAGGACAAGTTCCACCAGTTTTTTGGTGCACCACATTTTGTCCCCGGGACAAACTGCATGGTTGCCCCGCTACTAGCTAACATGTCATGAAAAATGTTTTCTTGTGTTTGACGCTAAAGCACTGACACCGGCCAGTTTCTTTACACTTTCTTCTGAATTTGTTTGCGCATTGTGTCTTACAAGACTGGCAAACATGGCGCGCATGCACCAAAGTTGTTGTTCTAGTTTGCAATTTTTCTCAGCACTAGCATGAATTAAGGTTTGCCCTTGCTAATATTAGGGATGCGAATTGATCTGCGGGTTCAGCCCATATTATTTACAAATTCTGCCATCACTTCAGCAGAGACAGCCATCACTTCAGTCAGCAGAACTTTAGCTGCTCTTCAAAAGACACATTCTCAGAACTTTTTGATGACAATCTTTAAAGACAGCCATCACTTCAGCAGAACTTTGGGCAGTCTTTTTGGGCAGTGTTTAAAACACGCAGGGCCATTCAAAGAAAACACCGCGAGCCAGCGTTACATAGACACACAGCGTACCACCACGCATGGATTTACGCAATGCTTACANGCAGTCTTTGATGACAATCTTTAAAGACAGCCATCACTTCAGCAGAACTTTGGGCAGTCTTTTTGGGCAGTGTTTAAAACACGCAGGGCCATTCAAAGAAAACACCGCGAGCCAGCGTTACATAGACACACAGCGTACCACCACGCATGGATTTACGCAATGCTTACACATATATAGTTTCAATCAGATCTTACTCTATAGCTGCCCTCGCAAACGTGCGTCTATATAACAACGTTTGGCTCAAGACTCAAGCACTTGCTTTGATACATCCATGGAAAAGACCGCTTTAAAGCTGAGCTACAGTGTTTATAGACCAGGGCAACCCGCCACCATACCACCACTAGGATTTTGAGAATCCAAGGTGTATACATATGTGTATGTTCTAGCTATACATGGGCATTAGGCTCTGCAACAGAACTCTTAAACTTGCGCATGCCACAGAAATGCCGCACATGGTTGATTTTATGTAAAAAAAACTTCATCACTATAGCTGCTTAGATGTCATCGACCGACCACGGACACAGTTTTTTCCATCCCCCAGCTGACACGGCATGCCCCTTCTCACTTTAACGCGCTTTCAGCGTCATTAAGTGCACATTGATCCCCAAAAGGAGACGCTCCAGGACTCGTTTACAGTATGTCGAAGGGTGGCACTTGCCTTTACAGATCGCAGCCACCTTGCCAATGAAGTCCTCTTCATTGTTACAGCTTAGATACCTCGGATTCATCCGATTGCCTACATACAACCGCTGAATGACCTCGCATAGGAACGAGTGTAGCTTCGGACGGATGCGATACCTAGGCCTGCAATTTCGAAGGGCCTGGGTCGCTAAAAACATGTAGATCTGGCACCAAAGCAATCCGGTGTCAATAGCATCTTGGGCTTGTTGCTCAGACAACCATAAGCTCGCATTGTCCAAAACACTTCCGAACGAGGTGATTGCCCAAGCGCACACTCCTTGTGCATACAAACGCTCATCAGTGTTGTCCTGGGATAACACCAATTACACAATGGCAACACATTGAATTCTAAGAAGGATTTTGCAAAAACAGCTTGTGAATTTACTCAGCAGACTTAACCGCGTGCTTATGAATCAAACCTGACGGCATGGTGCAAGTGCGGCTGGGGTACATGCAAGATGAACTCTGCCAGCCATGCTATCCTAGGCATGGTTTGCCAAACATACAACTGAAAGATGCCATCAATGTTCCAAACCCAAACCGCGAAGTTGCAACATAGAATGACTGAATGCACCAAGAAACAAAACCCGGTTGGCATAGCCCTTTGAAGGGCCCAGGGGATAATCGTAACTGATCGCATCCACTCCAAGCTTTTGCAAGCCTGAGAAAAAATGGTTAAGAAAAATGAAAGTGAATTGGCAATTGACGAATGATGCACATACTGCACATATGGCCATGAGCACTGACATATCTGAGTTGTGAGTTGTTGCAACAAAGCCAAAAAGTTCAAGGGGCTCAATGGCTCCACTGTAGAGGGTCTGATGCCATTGTTGGCACACCAGTTCACGCAGTAATGGTGAAGGGTTTGAAGTCGTTCATCCCACCCTGATGCTTGTAACGATGCCAAGTTGCACCATTCAGCAGTATCCATGATCAAACTTCCAGAAAAATCACGACAGATGCCAGCCCACAGCACATGTAGAATGTCGGCGCACTCCATGTGTGCAGACCACCCTCGCAGCCTGTGAAGCCTTAGCTAACAAAGAAGCAAAGACAGGGAAGTAGAGAGAGAAGTGGACATCAGCGAATTCACACAAGTCACTGATTCTGACATAGCCTACATTTAAAAAAAACATCTCTGCCATGTGACGCAATATTGGCGCCAAAAGCTGTGTTGATTGCTTCTTCCGTATTGTCATACCATCCATGACAATACAGAACATCATGCCAACAAGTGCCAGGCTTCCCAGCGTGGCACCGCCTGCAGATTCCTGCTGTGGTCCCTCTGGATCTTTCATATGATCGGGTCTCTTCCAACCAGACCACTTTGTACTTCCAATCGCCCTTGCCAGCAATGTACCAGAGTGAGTACCCGGTCGCCTCATCATTCGCCTGGTTAAGCATCCTGCTCAAGTCAGCTTGTTATATTGAATGACATACAGTATGTAACAAACCAAGTCAAATGTCTGCATGTGGCTTTCACGCATGTCCTGACGAAGTTTTCTTGCAAGCACTTGAGCGTCAAATTCTCTTTCTTCACAACCGCAAACAATTCGCTTTTGAAAACCTCAAAATAAAACAGAACGACTCTGCAGGAACAAAATATCCATGGCCATGAAAATGAATTGGATGCATCAATTGCTTGAAAACAAACTAACTAACTCGAGGAACGTCATGCAGCCATGAAACGCAATAGGGGAATTTGGTCAGCTCTGACTTGCCAGACACAGCTATGCTGCTCCACGACAAAACCATACAATTTTTTTGGCGTTTCGTTTGGCCCTCATCCCCATGGAAGGAGCAGGCCATGGCCATACCCTGCTCTTTTGATGGTAGGTTCAACACTGGGTGGTTCAATGCCCAGTCCTCAGTTCTTGCCTTCTCCCAGAAAGCCTGCCATGAAAAATCGTCACTGCACAGCAAGCGTCGGTCAGCTTGAACTAATCGTCTAAACAATTGCGCTGGGTTAATGACAGGCCACGCTTGGTAGATGATCTTTGGGACAGGTTTCTTTTTTTTCACAATAGCTGCTTTTTTTTTCCTACGTTTCCCAACTGACCAAATTCGACTCACAGCTTTCCGTGTGGCAGACCTAGGCACCCCAGGTACTGATATCGATTTTTTGTCGATGATTGGCACGCTGATATATGTCAATGGGCATTTGATGATCACCTTAGCTAACAATCTATGTCCAATGTGGTCAGCATTAGCCAGTTGATCTGCGTTCCTGTGCACGCAAAACTCATCCAAGATACATCATTCGCATGCATAACTACATCATGCAGTTGTTGTTCTGCGTGTTGTTTGCCCGCCAGTGAAGCTGCCCACCGCGTGCCTGGTTTGGCCATGTCAATCATTGTTGTGCACAAAACAGGGACATCGCACAAAAAATATTTACAAAAATTTGCTGGAATTTACAAAAATTTACGGGCGTTGAAGCAACATTCAAGGTGTGCACTAAGTCTGCAACTTTGGTGGAAATGTCAAAGTAATGAGTATCAAGAAGGCTCAATAAGGTCACAGTAATTGCTACTCAGCCTTATCATCATTCCCCCCCACCCCTCCCCACCAACTTCATTAAAATCAATGGATCTCAAGCTCATAACGGTGTATATGTAACCGTATTTTAGCGTGGCATAAGATAGTTGTTTATAGACACTTCGACACACAAACATAAAAAAAGAATAAGTGGTTTCAGGCGTGAAACTTGGAGCCACTGCGCCAACGCCGCATTCTTCTACACATGCTTTGGCCATGGATGACATCAATCCTGCTGATTCACCACGGGCTACCTTGCTAAAGGCAAGCATCATCATCGGGTTGTTCACATTTGTTGGACGTTGGACCGATTTTGAAGATGTAGACCTCCTTGTCGATCCACTGCTTCCCGATGAGAAGGAGATTAGCTTGTTTATCATAGCTGCATATGGCACAAACGGCGTATATGAAAGTTACAACAAACGTCAACAAGTTGTACAAACTGAAAAGCTTAATAGAATTTGCATGTGGTCATGCAACCATGTAAAACATGTCTCGCACAGTTTTTCACAGAAAGGCTTTGGAGTGCAGTGAGTTCGTCATGTTTTTTTTTTGCCAAAAACAAAACCGTATATAGGTCATAATTTCTTGAAGCATGAAGATTGAGAGCCAAGGTGCAGACAAACGACACACATAATGTGTCCCTGGCATAGCTTTGCCCTGAATGTGTGCACATGAGGGTTGGGAAGACTTGTCTATAATATGATCAAAGTCGCGTGATATTTTCATCCGGCGCAGTCAAATCCTTCACAACTTCAGAAGCCATTCATCATTCACATCATGACGCTGGCCTCCCTTACAATTTGCTGCACGAGTTCTTTAGGAGGAGGGAAATGCACCAAACAAACAAAAGTCACAATAAGAAATGGGAAGTCAGAGTTGTCACTGTTGTCACAATTCTTGGAAGTTTAGGAAATCACATTTGGCAATTTGCAAATCCACAAAAGCACATCTCCTCCTGTATGACCACAACGACGCAAAAAAAAACCATGTACTGGTTCTGACATGGTATGCCCCAAAACAAAGATTGACCTCCTCCAAGGTCATGTCCCCCAGGCAAAGCTGTGCACACAGAGCATCAAACGACATTGAGACAGGAACACATCATCTACGATCTACATTGTGGCTATTCTTGATCTTGTATTAATAGAATTACAGTTTGATCATGGTTTCTTTGCGCCGCTGTGCTCTTACGCCGCAGCCTTTGCCTTCGCCTTAGGCTTTGCTTTTGGCTTGGGGTTTGCCTCACGTCTCGCAGAAGCGATCCTTAGTTACACCCATCCGCATGTGTTGAGGAATGATGAAAGAATTGTCCGTATGCTGCAGGCTGAATCTGAAACTTGTGACATTGAAAGTACTGAACGGCAAGTGTCAGGTTCTGTGCCACTTTGACGTGTTTGCGCCATGCTTCCACAAATGACGAAACCTCCAAACAGTCAAACTGGCCGCGAATATTCAAAGATGAAAACACCAGCACCAAACAATAGTGCCAAGAAACCTGTCGCAAAACATGATTGACGGCATCAGGGGTTGCTGATGCACCCAAAGCAGTCAGGGCCTTACGCCCATTGGAGATTCCCTCTGCTGATGTCTGCAACAATTTGATGAGCTGAGACTGGGATTGCAATGGCCAAATCTGCTGTGAGTTTTGCACATTGGCCCGCAGCGTCATTGGCTGCTTGGATCCACGACTGAATGAACGTCGGCAAGTTGACATCATCTCTGTCTGGAACCACAGCTTCCAAGTTACTGCCCTAGGCTGACATGAAACTTGTCGGAAACTGTCGGAAACTGTCAAAAAGTGAAGGTCAAAAAGTGGGACATGCGTGCATCTAACTACTTTCGAGTCACGGCTGGTTTCTCCTTCTTTGCCTTCTTCGGTTTTGGTGGTTGTACTTCGTCAGGATCAGCATCTCCATTTTGTCCAGGATAAGGTTTTTGTGGAGCTGGTGGAGCTGGTGGAGGCAGAGCACTGGAAGCTGAACCAGCAGGGTTGAAAGGTAAAGCCATCTTCTGCATCAATGTAGTCACAGTGGCAGGGTCTGCTCCCACGTCCAGCGCCACTTCTTCCTGACATGGGGCGGGTGTGGGATGAATGGTGCACAGAAATGTTGTTTACAAACTCATGAAAGCTTAACAACTGCAAACTTGATCGCAAAGTGAAATGAGAACTGATTCAATTCAAAATTTTCCAGCACAAGCATCGACCGATGTCTGGGTCCAGCTCCGTTGCTGGTCGTTGAAAAGGAGATATGTCTCTGATAGGTCATTGCGATCCGTACTGCAACCATGGGCTTCCGACCGGCGTCGTCGCACATGTTCCATGGCCTTAGCAGCATCCTGCCCATAGTGCTCCAAAATCTTGTCCCATTTCACATAGGAGCCTAGTCAGCAACATAAGGGACAAAGCAAAATGAACTGACAGCTATTGGCTATTGCTTCAACACTGCTTCATGGTGATGCATCTGTTGTCCAGCCTGAATCCCGAGATTGCTCTTCATTGACGCGTTTGAAGCGTAACGCTGCTTCTAGGGCGAACCCGTCCCCTGCCAGGTGAATGTGATCTGGATTGTGTGTGTTTGTACGTATTCACGCAAAACCAAACTGATTTTTCAAGCATGGCCTTCCGACAGAAGAAATTTCTGGAACATGGCGAGCTTCTGATCATTGCTTCCCCTGAAAGCCAAGAGACAACAAACAAGCTCACTTTGAAATCTCATGACACATCACAAATGTGTTTTGTCTGCCTTTGAAAAAATACATATTTACAAAATGTCGTCAAAGTAAAACTGAGCAAGTGACTCCCAAGCTCTGACCACTTCGGCACATTTTGGGTTCCTTTCACAGAACCGGCGGAATGCTGCGTATTCCTTCGGGTGCGACAGCGAAGTTGCAGGACGTTTGATAAGCGCAAGTTGCATGTCTGCGGTCATTGGGGTGCCAGGAGCTGGCAAACCAGGTGTGAGAGCTGCAGCTGTTGGTGTGCCAGGAACTTGCGAACCAGACCCAAAAGGTGAAAGTTGGGGTGCTGGCTGGGGTTGCAAGGCAGCTGGTTGTGCTGCAGGTGCTGCATGTTGATGTTGCACTGTTGCTTGCAGCGGTGAGGACTTCTCAGACGGTGCTGCAGATGACGCTGTTGACCCCAAGGCTGCCTGGATGATCATCAATGCTTTGTCAGTATTCTTACTTTCCAAGCCCTTCTTCGCAATCATGGCTAAAGCTTCCAACACCTTCTTGCTATCACGTGGTGGTGCACCCGACCCAGCAATTGAAGGCACTGATGGTTTTTTTGGTGTATTGAGAAGTTGTGCGGCCACAGAAGCATTTGCTGCCAAAACTCGTGGGTCGACTGGTTCCTGTGGTGTAGCCTCTTGCACGACCTTTGGTGTCGTCTCCGACGCTGGTTCTAATCGTGGTGTCATCAATGCTGGTCCTGCTGTTTGAGTTGGTGCTTGCAAACCAAGGGCCTGTGACGGTGGCACTCTTGGAGGTAGCAATGCGGCCACTTCTCGAGGAAGATTTGCATGATGCCCATGTTGCCCACCTTGTCCTTCTGGAAGAGGTAGATCTGCAGGTAGCTGCTGCTGCGGCTGTTGAACTGCATGTTGCCCACCTTGTCCTTCTGGAAGAGGTAGATCTGCAGGTAGCTGCTGCTGCGGCTGTTGAACTCCATGTTGCCCACCTTGTCCTTCTGGAAGAGGTGGATATGCAGGTAGCTGCTGCTGCGGCTGTTGAACTCCATGTTGCCCACCTTGTCCTTCTGGAAGA
>DF242388.1:0-35736 GCA_000507305.1 Breviolum minutum Mf 1.05b.01 | reverse complement strand
TTGCTGCTGCTGCTTGCGACTGTTGAACTGCATATTGCCCCTGTTGCCCAACTTGTCCTTCTGGAAGAGGAAGAACCGCAGGTAGCTGCTGCTGCACCTGTTGAACTGCATGTTGCCCATGTTGCCCACCTTGTCCTGATGGAAGAGGTAGATCTGCAGGCAGCTGCTGCTGCTGCGACTGTTGAACTGCATGTTGCCCCTGTTGCCCAACTTGTCCTTCTGGAAGAGGAAGAACGGCAGGTAGCTGCTGCTGCTGCCCAACTTGTCCTTCTGGAAGAGGTGGATCTGCAGGTAGCTGCTGCTGCGGCTGTTGAACTCCATGTTGCCCACCTTGTCCTTCTGGAAGAGGTAGATCTGCAGGTAGCTGCTGCTGCGGCTGTTGAACTCCATGTTGCCCACCTTGTCCTTCTGGAAGAGGAGGAACTGCAGGTAGCTGCTGCTGCACCTGTTGAACTGCATGTTGCCCACCTTGTCCTTCTGGAAGAGGTAGATCTGCAGGTAGCTGCTGCTGCGGCTGTTGAACTCCATGTTGCCCACCTTGTCCTTCTGGAAGAGGAGGAACTGCAGGTAGCTGCTGCTGCACCTGTTGAACTGCATGTTGCCCACCTTGTCCTTCTGGAAGAGGTAGATCTGCAGGTAGCTGCTGCTGCGGCTGTTGAACTGCATGTTGCCCAACTTGTCCTTCTGGAAGAGGTGGATCTGCAGGTAGCTGCTGCTGCTGCTGTTGAACTCCATGTTGCCCACCTTGTCCTTCTGGAAGACGTAGATCTGCAGGTTGCTGCTGCTGCGACTGTTGAACTGCATGTTGCCCCTGTTGCCCAACTTGTCCTTCTGGAAGAGGAAGAACGGCAGGTAGCTGCTGCTGCTGCCCAACTTGTCCTTCTGGAAGAGGTGGATCTGCAGGTAGCTGCTGCTGCTGCTGTTGAACTCCATGTTGCCCACCTTGTCCTTCTGGAAGACGTAGATCTGCAGGTTGCTGCTGCTGCGACTGTTGAACTGCATGTTGCCCCTGTTGCCCAACTTGTCCTTCTCGAAGAGGAAGAACTGCAGGTAGCTGCTGCTGCGGCTGTTGAACTCCATGTTGCCCACCTTGTCCTTCTGGAAGAGGAAGATCTGCAGGTAGCTGCTGCTGCGGCTGTTGAACTCCATGTTGCCCAACTTGTCCTTCTGGAAGACGTAGATCTGCAGGTTGCTGCTGCTGCTGCGGCTGTTGAACTGCATGTTGCCCATGTTGCCCGCCTTGTCCTTCTGGAAGAGGCGGATCTGCAGGTAGCTGCTGCTGCACCTGTTGAACTGCGTGTTGCCTACCTGGTCCTTCTGGAAGATTTGGAGCTGCATGCATAGTTCCTGGATTCAATGTTTGAATCCTGTCCTGAGCAGAATGTCCATCAATTGGTTGAACACCCAACCCTGGAATTGGGGTCGGAGACACCTTTGTGGTAGAAGGTGTTGCAGCTGCAGTCTGTCTAAACTCTGGCCCAAAAAACATGGTGTGAGGGGTTGGTGTGATAGTTGGCGTGGGTTTGAACTGGCCCCAGTATGTTCTGTATTGTTGTTTTTCTTCTTCACTCAAAACTGGAAGTGCATCTGCTGGTACCCGTGGTGATTTCTTTCGGCAAGGGTCACCCAAACCAATCGCACCACTGGCCCGTGCTTGTGATGCAGCTGCAGCATGTGCTGCCACCGGCGCCACACCCTTCTGCACACTCATTACATCCAGCGCAGCATCGAAAGTCCCACCACGTTTGAGATCCATCATGGCCGCACTGCCTTCAGCAGGAGAAAGTGCCTGGCAAGCAGGGAGAGTTAGTTATAAAGGACAAGCTAGTCACTGAATTAATAGTTGATGGGGATCAATGCATGCAAATGACAGCAGCAACAACATTGGGTCGAGTTGCAGAGGTGTGATCGAGTTTTGCCCATACTATTGCCCCAGGCTTCGGAGAATACTTCACCGGTTGTGCATATGGCATGATGTTACTGAGAACCCAGGCATACACATTTGTATATGACTGCAACATGCTCAGATCGTAAACTTGGTGTTTGTGCATATTGTCAGGGTTCAGCAAGAAACGGGAGTGATCGAGTTTACTTGATGTACAGGGTTGGAACTGGCCATCAGGGCTACGTCGTGCGATCTGAAAACAGTCTTGAATGATAGCTTCACCAACCAAATACTGATTTCCACTCTGCGCAATGCATATCCTGCCCCGTTTGGATGTCCTTGGCTGCATGTGCATAACCTGGATGTATTTAGAAAGCTGGGATAACTAAAAGGGAAAGACACTTGGTTGGACAAGAATGCATCATACACCTACAGAATCTTGAGTTGGGTATTGATCAATCCAAAACTCTTTTGAGACAAGGATCTGCCGAGAGCGAAGCTCCCATGTTTTGTTTGCAAAGAGAATTTTATTGCACCATTCTATCTTAATGATCAAGGCAACATCAGGGATGTTGACGGTCTGCCCCACCCTACCAGTGGCCTTGGCGATCAATGCATCAGCACTCGTGTCGGAAAAAGACGAACTGTGGCAGACCTTGGATGCACCTCTCTGCAAACCATCCTCCAGGTCGTCAGGGGCGGTATCACCAAGTTCAAGTGTGGGGGCAGTCATCAGAGCCCTTTCAGCATCAGACATTTGTGCATCCTGACCATCCCCAGCAACAGGCTCGGGATCGTCACGTTTTTGGCGTTTCCTTGGCGGTCTGCAAGGTGCACACACACATAAGAATCATGAAACCTATGGGTTCTGTAAACTACTCAGAAGTTCAATCAGCCTAGTTGCATCCGTTGGTTGAGTTCTGCGACTTGAGCTTCATCGAGACCAAGGTTTCCCAGCAAGTGCTCATCCAACATGGACAGCCACTGATCCTTCAAGTGAATCTGAATATGAGAAGCACTATTAAATGGTACAAAGTTTGATGTCACATTTGATTCAGGATGTATTGCAGTTCACATCAGTAAGGCAGCCAAGCATCAGCACCCCCTTCAGGAGGATCACGTTTCGTCGCCATGACACACAGCACACACCCACCGGCGTGTGACAACGCGATCGATCGCAAAACTTGCAAACGCAAAACGGAGCTGCACACATGCAACTCAGACTGTCACGTGCTTTAGAAACCAGAGTTTGGACCAGCAAACATTGACCAATGTGAAGTTATCAAACCACTATATGACATGAACATAGCATATGTGATGCAATGATGACTTGCAAAAACCTGAAAAAACATCAACCAAATCACAAAAAACTAAAACCTAGAAAAACACCAAAATTTACAGAAATTTACTGAAATTTACGGAAATTTACGGAAATTTACGCGTTTTTGGGGATGATTTTTTTTTTGGATTTTTTTTGATTTTTTTTGTTGAGAATTGGATCAGATCGGTTCCCATGGGTTAGCGAGTCAAAGGGTTGCAATCACACCTCTCTAGATTGAAGTGCTGCCCATGTTGAAGGTCGTGCTCGTAGGTGACTTGTTAGATCTACACCTTCAACAATGCTTATTTTCTAGTTGCCTTAGCTTCACGTAAAGGTCCCATGTCGGGTCCACAACTTTCTGGTTGAAGGGCTGGGTTCAGGGGCTGATGATTCTGGGGGTTGGATGTAAAGGTTAGGGCCAGGGTGGCCATCAAAGCAACAAAGCCTGCTAAGTTGAATTGCCACACCCCAATTTCTGCGCCAAGTGGGGTTAGGGTTAAGGGTCGGGTGCAAAAAAGGCAAGTACAAAGTTCCCCTAAAGTGAATTGCGACCCCCTGCGTCAAAGCCTTCTAATGTGAATCGCGTTGCGCAAAAAAAAAATCTTAGATAAGTGGGGTTAGGGCTAGAAAAACAATACAAAGCCCCCTAAAGTGAATTGCGACACCCCATGTTTCAACGTTTAGGGTTTAGGGTTTAGGGTTTAGGATTGTTTTTATTTTTTTTTGAATTCATTGTGGCACTCAAGATGCATATGTTTGTTTTCGCATATGTATATATAATGCATATATAGGGTGGTTTTCAAAAAAAAATCGAAGAAACTGTCAATATAGATGACATTTTTGTTACACAAGTTTACGGAAGTTTACAAAAGTTTACGTAAGTTTACAGAAGTTTACAAAAGTTTACGGAAGTTTACGGAAGTTTACGGAAGTTTACAAACGTTTACGGATGTTCTCAGATGATGAAAAAACATACTCAACATGTTTGCAACATCACCACTGGCTATTGTTTTCCCCTCAATCAACTCAAGAGTTAGAAGTCAGCAGGCCATGATGCTGGAAGAGCCAGCATTGGGCATGCTTTGAGGTACTGTACAACCTCCTCCATGCGTGCATCGCCCCAAAGATCAATGGGACTTTGGAAAAGAGCTGCAATCTCATCAGCCTGATATTCAGCAGGCAAACACACAAACCATGACATACAATGACTATGTGCACAATGCAACACTGGACAACATATTAACCAGACCTCCTGGTATGATCCATCTCCCACGTCGAACATGGGACCTTGTTGTGGTTGAGCGCATGCTGCACAATCGATGCCATCTCGTCTAACCTGGTCGTAATGGACACGGCATGCTGCTAGCTATCACCACAATATAAAACACTGCGTACTTGAAACACCCCTGAAAACCCTGGATTCATGAGGGGAATCCCTTAACAACCCTGCAATCCGGATTTTGTGTTATGGTAAACCCTGTATATTGTCAGCAAGTAACACACTGCCCAGTCCATGCAGTCACCAATGCTTGCCCAAATTCCTTAGAGTAAGCCTGTGTTGACTTCAACGCAGCAGGTTTGCCAGTTATGCGCAACCTGCCACTTGCATCACGTTTTTTGGTGACAAGTTCCTTGCCACGGTCAGCCAATCGTTTGGAATCCTCTGTGGAAAGGGAATTCCGCAAAACTGCCCATTTTGTATGATTGCTATATAGGACTGTCGGCTTCACGGTCTCAGCGGAATAGGCACCTTGTTTTGTTTTGCTTTTGTATACTATATGCTTGCTACATAGTCCCTGCCAACGGTCCAGGTTGATTAAACCCCTCTTGTGGTCTGGTTGCTCCACAACCACCTCCTGACCTATCACAAAACTCAAATCTGCGAGTAATGATGTCCGAGTCGATATCAAATTTGCAGTTCTCACAGATTGTTCATTTTCATCTCCTTGAGGCAACATAAGTCCACGGCCACTCGTTCCAAGATTGAGATAGCAAAACGAGGAACCTGTCAGAGCTCAGAACAAATTGTGGTTTTAAAAAAGGAGGAGCCATGTGTGACTGATGTCGACAAGTGGTTTTTAAAAACATGTCACAGTACAATATTTGGTTTCTGACTTGCAATCCAAGAGGCACAAAGGCGCAAAGAAGGCCAAACCACGGCGTCGAACACGTCGGACGATGACGAGGCATGCCCTAAAGTAAGTCAGGTACAAGGCTGCCATGGATGTGTGGTGAGGAAAAAGTCCAAGGTTCATCATGGCGCATAAGGACAAATATTCTGCCAAGTGTCAAAAAACCGGCTGCTGTTGTGACATCAAAGCATTGCCCATGCTCAATGTCTGCGAAAGCAACTGCATAACCGAGCTCCTGAGAAACATGGAAGAAACATACAGACACACAAACACCAGTCTTCATAATACGAGCTGAAATGCCACCCACAGATCAACTTACCTGCAATGCCGCAGTGACACTGCCACACCCAGAAAACACTTCGCATGCATCTATATCGCCAACCAATGGTTCCTCATGGATGCAGTCACAGCAATAATGTACAAATTCTGAAACACATGGTTTACTATCAATGGTTGACTTCGTATGTGGTTGACCTTTGCAAGCTGCCCCGACCTGGACAAGGCACCACATTTGACATGTAGGCCAAAAGGAACAGGACCAGCACCAAACATCGCGGCAGCCCTGCTGCCAGCATCGCTCTCGCATATGGTCGGGCTGTCATGGCCATTTGCTGCAAAAAGTAAATGTTCACATCAGTGGACACATATATATATTCATATGACATGTTTGATTATATGTTTTCCATTCATTGCGATTACTGCATCAAGTTGCACATGTGTGACACACTGCTTCTAAACTTGCCGAACAGGAGCTGCGGGTAGGACATCTGAATTCGGGCACATCAGGTGACAAAAAAAAAGTCCACACACTCTTTTATGGTTTCTCAAGCTGATTTGCAATTGCAAGGGCAAGGGGGTATATGACCTCTGAAGAAGGGCATGTGTGCAGCAGATCGAAGTGACCTTGGCACATGACAGCTTAACTGAACACTGTCACTGCACATGTATATTGATTTGGCATTGGCAAAAATGATGCATTTAAACAGGACACAGTCACCAAAGTAAGTCGACTGGGATGTTGACGGTCTGCCCCACAATGCATCAATGGCCTTGGTGATCAATGTATCAGCACTCGTGTCGGAAAAAAACGAACTATGGCAGACCTTGGACGCACCTCTCTGCTAACTCTCTGCAAACCATCCTCCGGGTCCTCAGGGGCGGTATCACCAAGTTCAAGTGCGGGGGGCAGTCATCAGAGCCCTTTCAGCATCAGACATTTGTGCATCCTGACCATCCCCAGCAACAGGCTCGGGATCGTCACGTTTTGGCGTTTCCTTGGCGGTCTGCAAGATGCACACACACACATAAGAATCATGAAACCTATGGGTTCTGTAAACTACTCAGAGGTTCAATCAGCCTAGTTGCATCCGTTGGTTGAGTTCTGAGACTTGAGCTTCATCGAGCCCAAGGTTTCCCAGCAAGTGCTCATCCAACATGGACAACCAATGATCCTTCACGTGAATCTGAATATGAGAAGCAATATTAAATGGTACAAAGTTTGATGTCACATTTGATTCAGAATGTATTGCAGACCACTCACATTAGTAAGGCAGCCGCGCATCAGCACCCCCTTCAGGAGGATCAAGTTTCATAGCCTGCTTTCACCTCAGTTAGGCATAGTCAACCAGGGCCCAGGGGATCAGTACATGCATGATTTGAGAAACCATCGAAGTTGCAGTTGAATGATTTGACACCTGGGTATAAATTTGTTTGAAGCTTCAATACTCCAATAACCAGAATGCAGATTTTGGTGCACCGTTTCCCCAAACACCTTTTTTTCACGGAAAAAACTCGAGCCAAAGTGATCCAAAGTGCCAAAAACATGCCATTGCACATGTTGCACAAAACTAGCTACGTTCAGCCAGTCTGGCTGCCTTTAAAAGATGTTCCGGTGGTGGGTAATCAGGTGGTTTAGGCTGCAGCCGCTTCTTCTTAGGAACCACTGGCATAGGAATCTCAGTCCATACCCCTGTGTGAGCAATCTCAAGCCACACACCGGACCCTGGAAGGACAGGCTCCAAGGCATTCTCATCCCACAGCCATTTGCCACCAGTACTGCCCGTGTCGACATCATTTTGTTTCAAATGATCCATAGCAGTATCATCACCCATTTCATCACCCCATGATCCATTGTACCAGGAATCATCGTAATACCCAGATGCATCCGGGTCCCACCAATCCTCACCTTCATTCCACCAATCCTCACCTTCATTCCACCAATCCTCACCTTCATTCCACCAATCCTCAAATTCATTCCACCAATCCTCATATTCATTCCACCAATCCTCATATTCACCCCAATCACCATAAGCCTCTTCACCGCAGTGAACTCCAAGTGAATCGCTGCCAATCTGCGGGTCAATGGGATCTTTGTGAGCTCGGCGCTTGGGAGGGTGAACCAACACACCACGGGTTGTAGTGGGAATGCCGCCTGGTCCTGGTGGAGGAACAGGAACAGGTCCTTCTGCATGTTTTGTTGGATTTCCGATTTCATCACATTCAACCGGTTCCACATACTGATGCCCATGAGATTCGGATGGTGGAGCAGGAGCATCATCTGAAACAACTTTTGATGCATCATGATCATTTGTTGGATCCAAGACTCCGATTTCACCTTGTTCAACGTTTCGATGACCATGATCCAAATTTGATTTGGATGTTTGTTCAACTGTTTCCATAGCATGCTGCCCACGCTCCAAAACTGATTCGGATGCTGGATCAACTGGAACATGTTTTTTTGGTGAAGGATCCACAGCTGCTTCACCACGATGGGACAACCCTTTTTCACTATTGGGAAGATCTGTAGATGATGTAGCTTTCATAGGATCTGCTTTCACTTCTCCAGGTGTTTCATCAGTAGGCTTCTTGCGCTCTTTTGAATTGCCGGTTTTCTGTGGTAGTAGGTCTTTAAGAGCTTGCCTTAGACGTTCATGTACTAGGGGAGGTACCTCTCGATCCATCGCGTCATATTTCACGCCATGCGGTGCCTTTTCCAAAATGGCATCAGACATGACTAGCGATGGTTGGGGTTGAGGACTGTCACGCCAAACGTGAATTGTATAATCATCCCCATCAATCGGAGGGTATATGTAACACCTCGGGGCCTGCAGGTCATCCAGGGAGTCTCCGTAGACGACTTGCAGCATGATTGAAAACTTTGGGCCAAAGGATTAATCGCAGATTTCAAGGTCCACATCCATTTATCCTCAATCCCGACCTAATGCTAGGGGTGCTTATTGAATATACCAACTAGAATGGTGACCAACTCCCTCGTCGGTGACTGGATGCTGGGGGGCCGGACGCTGCAGCGATGCTCTCGAACTTTGGCCACGTTACGGTCAGGCCAGGCTTGAGTCTGTCCTGTTGCCCGCTTCGTNATATATATATATGTGCATTTTTAATCGTTCCTGCATGACCATTTGTAAGTCCAATTTGTTGGCGGCATCAAGGTTGACAAGATATACATAGAAGCTTCCAGCCAGCCTGAATTCATAAATGTCATCCAAAAGATCAGACTGATATGATTTGTTGATAATTGATCGAACTTCAAATCAGCTAAGAAACAAGACTCCAATCGAGGAATAGTAGGAATTCTTGTGTGCAGCTTTGACCTCCTCTGAAGCCTTCAAAGTCCAAGACCTGCTAGGTTTTCACTAGGTGGATACTTTGAGATACTTTGGGATATCGATATATATGCAGTCATGTCCTCCAAAAAACTCTTCTGTGTGAACTGGAGCAAGGTGCTAACTTTGTTTTTACTTGAGGCCAGCTCTCCAAGATGATGGCCAACTGCCCTGCAGTTGGCCATCATCTTGAAGAGCTGACCACAGTCTTCATCCTCTGCACTCGGTAAAGTGTGTCCAAACTGAAACCGTAGCGCATTAAGATCTCGTCCTTGACCTGCGCCACGGGGCTCCATCACAATTAAGGTTTTGACTTGGTGGCATGAACACCATGTGGAGCAAAAAAATGGAGAATCGATACAAGTCACAACATGCTGGTCATTTGCAAGGAACCTTTTCAGCATCCCTCGCAGAACTCCGCGTACGACCCATCACACCAATTCCAGTCTTAATTGGAATATTGGAGGCAGAAAACTACCTACCAATGCATCAGTATGCATGTTCCTTCGAAACATGGACTTGCTAGAACCTTCGCTTCTTCCTCTCAGATTCTGGGAGGTTTGCAATTAAAGCCCTTAGGCAACATAATCGTACAAATCACGCAAGAAAATGCGCTGAGTGTCGAGTTAACTACTAGGTTCCTGACTCCCTGACTTTGGATTCTTTCCACAACTTGAGGACATCCTCCCAGCCAACTACTAGACAGTATTAACAGCATTGATCGAAAAACTTTCTGCGTGTAAACGACTATACAAATGCGTTTGGGACACAGGGATTGTAAGCGTGTCTGAACATGGTCCTGATATGGTATCTTCAGCTCCTTGCCCTTCGCTAAGAACTTGCGGTATGCCTCGAGTAAGATGCCCGGCTTGTATTGCAAAGGTTCCTGGACCAGTGCACATGTAACGTACTGAGTTTGTGTAACATCTTCGCGAACATGACTGATGTCCCAGAACGCCAATATAATGTAATAAAAACCTATAAATATCTATGTATGAATATATCTATATCTAAATCTAAATCACTATTATCAACTCTGGAATGTCAAGAATTGACATGATGCATAATGTGTAAAGTCCTTGCTTGTCGCATCGCCAGTCTCCGCAGCAGCCTCCTGGAATCGTGTCACAGTGGTGTGGAGGTTTAAAGAAAGTAGCTAGCTACCACTCAACCCAGAAAGCATAAACATGCACATGTCGTCTCATGTGTTGGCAAGATGGTGTTCGACTCCTTCAGATTGCCATCACTGTCTCGCTTTGGAGCATCCTGGCATTTTCTGACCAAAAGCATCGGCAAAAAAGGCTGGCAATCATTATGCATAAGTTGACAATATTTCGATGTATGGCAACTTCTCTTTAGATTTAGATTTCGATATTTCAGAAACATGTGTAAATATAAAAACATGCACAATGCAAAATCAAGACATGTGGCAAAATGAATCCAGACTCAAGACATCTGCAAAGTCTTCATTGAAATCAAGAACCGTCTGTCCTTGAGAGCTCCAGGTCTTGATTCAGCGCTTTCCTGCAGCGAGTGGCATCGGCGGATGCATGAAAGCTCCCTGATCGAGTGAACTTGACATGACATCCCCTGGTGTCATATGTCCCCGCCTGCTGTTCCTGATGTGGAGACTTGTGCAGTTCCTGCACATTGCGGCCAACAAGCACATATCCCTAACATATATGTAACTGCGAATCAGCTGCGTAAAATTGAAATAGCACTAGCTCCTTCTTCTTCATAGTCACATCCTGGAACACCATCATCATGCAAGAGCTAGAACTTCACAAAAATAACAGGCATATAATGATGACCGCAAGGCTAAAAAACAAATGAAATGGTATATATACATTCATCATCATCAAGGACTATATATATAGGACCGCAATGCAAGTATCACAGCAAAGATAGCTCTGTCCTCACCAGATTTTGCCTCTTCAGGTTGAGAGTCCAACCACACGGCCTTCCCATCAATCACAGCATTAAAAGCCTCGCCCCATGATCTCAAAACATCGCTGACAACTCAAAAGAAGCAGTGGTGCAAACGGCCTCCTCCACCTTAGAGTCATCAGCCTGCAAAGGCATGGTAGACATGCAGTTGTCTCTCATGCCCCATGTCCACGAAAAATATCCATGCCTTACTCTTTGCCCTCGATTTCACAGCAGCAGCCTTTGGCGCTTTCGACGATGAAGCTCCTACAACAATCATTTTGACTTTGAATTTGAATTTCAAGACCCAGAAACCAACATGTCCCGCAGCTCCTTCAACAGCCACCTAGCAGCAGCAATTCAAAGAGCTCATTGGTCAAGCGTTCCAGATTGAAAACTCTCAAACCAAAACGGCACGGCCTTCTGTTGTGGCTTCTCCACCGACTTGGCCTTCGGTCGCGGCTTCTCCACCTGCCATGCAACACTGCAACCCTCAATCTAGATCCAGCTAAAAGATTGAAAACTCACAAACTCACAAAGCAACACGGCACGGCCTTCTCTGGCTTCTCCTCCACCATTTGCACATGAGGGTTGGGAAGCTTTGACTTCTCTGCCACCTGACATATATGCAACATTGCTGCAACACTGCAACACTCAATCTTGAACCAGCTAAAAAATTGAAAACTCACAAACCAAAACGGCACGGCCTTCTCTTCTGGTTTCTCCTCCACCACGGAATTCTCTTGTGGCTTCTCATCCACCTGACATAAAAATGCAACACTGCAGCACTCAATCTAGAACCAGCTAAAACAACAACTTGTTCCACGACACAGCTTCATTCATCTGAAACATGCCAGCAAAAATGAGACAAGACACATCAGCTGCAGATAATTGGGTCACATTGTCAAGTCCTTCAACCACTCTAGGCCAATGCAAGTATGAAGTGAAAACTGAATGTCACCATGTTTCAAAGATCGCACCTGTCCTCCTTTACGACAAAGCTCACGGAATTGGCGTTTGTGTTGAAGCCGTGGGTCCCAAGGTACAGCTGGAGGATTATCCCACAGCTGATGCAAAACATGCCCAAAAACATGCGGGGGTGGAGTCTTCGGACGTGGGATATCACCTTTTTTCGGCAAAGGTTTAAACCCATGTTCATGAGATGGTGGTCCTTCAGCATACTCAACAACGAGTGTGTCGACGGTGTCGAGTGGGCTTCCAACTGCTCCTATAAACATGTAGCGCTCATCATATAACTGCTAGACGCAAAATCATCAATCCATGGAAAGACAAAAAAAGAAGCATGCATCATGTAGCTACTCAGGTGGAAAACGACTTAACATTGGATTTCAGGTGCAGGCCTCCTGGGATTTCCGGGGCCTTACTGCCCCTCACAAACTTCTTCTGCAACAGGTTTGTTTTGCAAGCTGCTTTCAATGGAAGCAACCATACTCTGCCCTGCCAAGCACAACATGGGCCAAACGTAAATGTAGACAAAGTTCAGGAAAGAATCAAGAGCCGACATTGAACATATGCATGCATGCAACTACATGTCACAATTCCATGAAGGGCCTTCCGCACATTGGGGGTCTTCTTTGCCTGCCTCACCACCTCTTGCGCCTTAACGCTGGGACACAGTACGACTTCAGACTTATATATATATATATGCCAAAACACTAGCTTGAATGCATTGATCCGCAAACAAAACACATCACATAATGCTGCCATAGCACAATGCCTTTGAGAGTACATGCCTGGCTATGAGCCAAAGCACGATCTGCAACTGGAGGTGGATCACCATCAGTTCCAGCAACCTTGCAAAAAAACACGCCATTAAATGAAGGTGCCTGCATGTTAAGGGACACGCAGTTCCGCAGTCCCCGCCTCGGGTTTGGAAGTAAACTTCATCACTATAGCTGCTTCGATGTCATCGACCGACCACAAACTGCCAGTGGCCTCGAAAACTTCCAACGACCTTGGATGTATGCATATTTCAAATTGTTGCTGTGCATGCCTGCAGGCACAACACAAAAGTGATTCATGCACAATACAAAAGTACCTTGATTGCAAGCATGCAATGATGCAAATGAACCACAGGTGCATGCAGTAAAGACTCTTGAGAGCAACATCGCAGTTATCTTTGATCAGCTCCTCCTTGACCACAGAAGGTTCCTTCGTCTCCCCATCGACGTCTTGTATATCCGTCAGCATCTCCTTCTTCAATTTGATGAAAGTGGCCTAGCCAGGATTTTGACAATTAAGCTATCCCTAATTTCATGCAATACACATCATTCACTTCACACTTCAATTTTTCACACCCAAAAAATATCCTGCCTGATCTGGTCCTATATCTTTCCATGCTTCGACCAAAAGTTGAGGATCCATGGCACCGTTTGCTCGAGACTTCCTTCTTAAAAATCACAAACACATTGAACAAACAAACACTGCAGCACTATTCCTCGTTGCCTCGATATATTGGATTCCTTATCTGCGGTATATCTAATATTATAGTGGAGACATATTGGATGGCATGCCCCTTGAACCACGGCCAGCGTAACAGCTTCAGCACTTCATGCGCACCATCCAGTCAGCATCTTCCAACATCACGGCGTAACTTCATGAAATTTCTACATGTCAAACTTGTTAATATTTTTCAAAAAAGGAATGTATCAGATATCACATGCGGCACCCCATGCATGCAAACATTATGGCCAAGTTTAATGGGCGTACTATATGCGTGCGCAAATTTCATTACCCAGAATTGATCTTGCCCTAACATGACCACAACCACGAATTTGGTTAAAATTCATTCAGTTGAAAAAATCTTTCCGGTGCATTCAACAACTTCCGGCCCGGCGCTCACACCAATATCATCAACCAACAAAAAATTGTCTATCAGAGTGGCACCAACATTCTGTCTCAAGCAGGGCTAGCTAGCACGCCCTTTTCACTGTGCAAACTGTACTGACATCGTTCGCAAAAGAGCCCAAAACAATCCAATTAATGGGTTTCGTGGACATATATGCCACAATTCCATGTTTTTTTTACCCCATGCTGTTTTCTTTTGTCACGGGGATTGTCTTTTGTCCCGAAGACATGTTTTTTTTGTCCTGAGGATATTTTGTTTTGTCCTGGGGTCAAATTTTGGAAAGGACAAAACTTCTAGTTTTTTTTTAACATGTTTTTTGTCCTTTTCAAAATTTTGAGCTGGGGTCAAATTTCTGAAGAGGACAGGCCTGCAGGGACGAGTCATCCCAGAGACGCATCGACACCCACGGACTGAAGGTGAAGTTTTTGAGCATCACTGGATGCACGTCGAGACAATTCCGCAGGGAACTCGAAGAGATCGGCGAAATACACCTTTGCCGACAGGTCGAATGTGGTGTTGAGCACGGGATGCACGTCAAAGAGTATGCTGGAATTGATAGAGAGGCCTTGCTCGACCTCCATCAGTACGCCAATGGATCACCACGTTGGCTACTTGGGGTACTATGCCGTTGTTTCTGGAAGGGTGGGTCGACCGTCGTTGGCTGCCTGCGGTGCATTTGCTGCTGTGGGAGTGGCAGGCGTCAGAGCCAAGTCCGTAGGCCTGATGGTGGAGTTCGTGACCTGGGGCCCGACTCTGAATCGGAGGCTGAGGTTGACGAATGTAGCTGTCAAGCAGTGAAGGTTGGGGTGCTACAAGATGGTCAGATGAAGCCTTTAGCACCCCATGGATGTGGAGATCTGGCATGCAACGAGGACACGATTCTTTTAGATGAAGACGCGGCGGTTTCAGATATCCGACCACCAGCGCCCGGACAGAACGGTAGTGTTAGCCTTTGCACCCACCATAGACAGCTTTACCTTTCAGCTAGTGCCAAACGTAAGTGTGGTGTTCTGATTTGTTATAAAGTTGCTAAGGGGGCACGTCATGGGGTACCACTCTGTTTCGATCACCTTGAGGAACATGGAGGGGGTTCAGCAACACGTCAGGACAGCCCACACCCAAAGGGTCTGTTCACAGGTTTCCGTCGAAGATTCACCAGACGAGGAGCCGAAGCCACACGAAGCAGGAGTCCGGGAGACGCCCTACCGCGACCAGGGAAGGATTGCAAGGCCACCGAGAACCAGCCGCACCAACGAGCAGAGGAACCCAAAACGCCACCACGGCACATCACCAGACCCCACTCCACGGGACCGAGTGGGGGGATACCATCACCACCCAAGTCCCCGCCATTCGAGGAGTCCCAGGAAAGCCAATTTGGGTGAAATGCAACGTGACCAATGCCAAGGGTGAGGACCGCCAATGGGTACAGGCGCTTGGAAGGGTGACACGAGAAGCGTTCCAGGTCAGAGGAGCACGCCGGTTTGTGATCCATCTTGACTACTTCCAAGCCAACGTCGCCATTGACCCAACTATGATCGATGCGAGGGGCATCGAGAGCGAGGAGGACTACATACGGAAGCTGCTTAAGGAGATCCCGGAGGAATGCAACTCCATAGGCCTTGATGTCAAGGGTTACTGCAGTTGAGGAGAACCAAGTACCGAGGCTGCGGGCTTGGGAAGGAAGGAGGATCCGTGATGGCAGGAGGATTGATGAGTCGGCTAAACAGGAGCTGATTGCCCAGTTCCCGGCAACGGATCAGGAAGCACGCGCAAGGCTGCAGCGAAGCGGAAACATGGCCCAACTACCCGGCAGAGGAAGGTCTTGGCATTGACAAGCAAGTCCGCGAGGGTGGCAACCGGTTGGCCCGCGCAAAGGTCGACAAGCCTAGATCGAGGAGCCGAAGCCATAGCCTGAGCCGGGCGATGCGAGAGGACGATGAAGAGAAGCGCGCAACCCCGAAGGAAGCGGCCGTCGAGTTCATGAAGTCTGAGGAGCCCGAGGCTTTAGATGCGAGACAAGTTCTGGACACCTATGAAGTTGCCAAACAGTCCGGTCAGGACAACCTCGAGGCCTTGGGAACGCTAGAGATGGTCTATGAGACAGGCAGCGACGCACTCCAGCGACTCATGGGCCATTACCTGAAGGAACCCGCCAGCACCAGGGATACCCGCCACACCGACCTATGTCTTCAACTGCTGCATGAGCTGCGACAGCGAAGTGAACCGCGCCAGCCTGACGCAGAGGAGGTGAGAAGACGCATCGCGGAGAGGAGCCCAACCCGAAGCCGAACATCTGCGAGCAGGCACGAGGAGGAGCGAGCCACCCTTCCAGATATACAGCCATTTCCACCCGGCCTTGGAGGAGAAGCGTTGTTCGGAAGGCAGGATGATCGGGGAGCACTTGTCAGGCCATCAACTGGTGAAGGGAAGCATAACCCCTTGCTGCAAGGGGATGCCATCGTGAACCAACTGTTCGGTGGCAGCGACCGAGTGAGGAGGCAAAGTGAAGACGGCACTATCAAGGCTGGAGCAGTTGCAGCAGGAGGAAGCGAAGCCGAGGTTGGAGCAAGGATGATCCATGTGCTCGAGGGTATCAAGAAAGCTACCGAAGGAGAGAGAAGGACCTCACCCGCGACCAAGAGCTACATAGGAACCGAGGAGTCGCTCGATCTCTACCTGGCGCGAGGATGCAACACCCTCACAGTTGAGGTGTGCCCCGACACCACCGGCAAGGACCTCTTCGATGGTCTGAAACGAGCCTGCGGCCTTATCAGCAATGGCATCGCTTATGGGCTTGCATCCATGAGTCATGGCGGCCGCGACCACACCACGTTGCCCAACTGGGCATTGAGCGTAGCGCAGGCTGTGACCGCAACTCCTAAGGATTTTGACCACTACGAGATGCCGAAGGACGACAAGGTCGAAGCCAAACCCAGACATCCCACCCACTTCGCAACATGGCTCAAGCAAGCGCGGAACGAGATCAAGATGCTGGGGAGCGTGCTTGGGCTAGAGCACCGTCCAGGGAGGCTTAAGGCTTTGGAGCAGATCGAGCAGGCGCATGAAGCGGATCCAGAAGCGTGGCCCGAGGCATACTGCTATTCCTTGTGGGAGGAGCTGAAGGCTGCTTGGGTTGAGGAGTTACGAGAAGGGCGAAGGAGGCTGTGCAAGATCCTCAACTGCGAACAACCCCGGAAGGAGGATCTCCGGTTTGTCGCGCTGGCACCCGGGAGTGGCTTCACATTCCCGACCACTTTCGAGCTCGACGATCCCCAAGGCTACTACCAGAAGGTCTGTGTACCAAGGCAGCAGAGGGCGATCAAATCGATTATCTTCGGACAGCTGCACCACAAGAGACATGCACCCGCCAAGGTTGGAGAGAACCAGGACACGGAGAGGCCCGGTGATGAGAAGGAGGATGCGCGCATTGGTAAAGGCCGAGGCGGCAAGGGCGATGCACCACCAAAACCCACCAAGGCGTACCCTGCCGGCAAGCGGCTTAGGCCGAAGGAGGCGTCCGACAGCGTGCGGCATGGCCCGAAGACCAAGGAAGGAAAGCTGATCTGCTGGGACAGCGCATGTCACAGCGGATGCCAAAGGGAGAGCTGCGCGCACGCCCATGTCCCCATCAACGGCACACGGGGCCTCCATTGGACTGTGGTTGCCCAGCTGATCAGGCGAGGAGGCCTGAAGAGCGGTCCAGTCATCCAACCCAGCCAAGTCGATGGGAGGATAGCCTAATTGAGAGCGCAGGCTAAGCAGGAGCAAGGAGACAAGGTCGCTGAAGGATCTAAACAGAGCGGAGGGGGCGGAAAGCAAGGCTGGCTGCTCCAGACCGCGCTTGAGGACGACTTGCGTGAACTGACCCGAGGGCCAGACCATAGCTGGCTGACTGAAGCCGGACCGGATCCAGGCCAGACCAAGGAGTGGACCAAGCCCATCACGCACCCGGAAGCCGTCAAACGAGAGGAGAAGCTTAAAGGATGCAGGGTGCTTCCAGGACATCAGCACAGCGAGTGACTACCTGCAGTCACACGTGAGAGGAAGGGTTCTGAACGATGCACTCGAAGGAAAGGATACCAGTGTTGAGGAGATCTTGCTGGAAGCGTCCAGTCAAGGGTGCAAGGAGCTGGCCGAGGAAGCAACGCAGGAGCTGCAACGGCGAGGACGAGTTGGACGGGAGGATACACCCCATTCAGCTTGGGTAGGACCACCCACGTGGGACGAGCAGGCAGGATATGGCACAGGTAGGTTCCAATTTGTGTGTGGAGGCCGCAGCTATGACTGGGAATACATCGACTACAAGGACACCCTACCTGTAGGTGACCAGTTGGCCAGCGCACTTGCTTTGCAGCCAGGTGATTTTGAGGAGCGACAGTGTTTGCTGTTGCACCCCGCCGCAGGATTCATTGCCTGGAGGAAGGAACCACGAGATACCAATCGCCCAACACCAGAGGAGGTCCGCTCGGCTGCTCAACAGATGAGGGAGCAGCTGTGGGATCATGCGGCTAATGCTGCCGGAGAGCTAGGAGATCCAGCACCATGGATTGGGGCACGTGAGCACGAAGTCCGAGGATATATCCATGACTGCCTCCACGGCCATCATGATAAGGACTACAGACTCTTCCATGCATTCCCCATCAAGGAGCTGCAAGACTACACCATGCAGTTCTGGCGAGTGAATTAATTTGGCCAGTACCAGGTCGATCACATTGTCGGCAAGAATGCTGGAGCTGAGGAGAAGGTCATCCCATTCCTGATCCATGGGGGGCATATACGCCTTCTGAACCCAACCGACCGAGGAGCCGGGCTGCAGCTAGCACGTGAGATCACATTGGCTGGCAAGGCCGACCGAGAGTGGGTCACCGTAGGATGGAGAGAGGTACTCGAAGGTGAGGATCCAGCAGCACCCCTTGTCCCCAGTAAGAGACCAAAGTGTGCACGATGCCAGGAACATCAGGAGGAGAAGGTAGGAAACCGAGTCCCCAAAATCCCATGGAGCTTTGAGGAACACGACACCGCCGCTCAGGAGAGGATACTTGCACAGGGCCATCAGCCGTTACAGGACCGTCCTGCCTACGCCTATGGGGTAGTCGCTCAAGAAGCAGGGTGCACAAAGGCTATGAGGGAGGCAGGACACACAACGCTTGAACCCATCGAGGTCTATGAGGACCCTCTGAAGCAGAAGGGATATCGAGCGGACCACGATATCACCGACCCAGCAGTGAGGTCCCGCCTTCTTGACCAGGCCAGAGAACTGCCAGGACCCAACGTACCAAACGTTTACCACTTTGGGACCCCGTGCACCTCCTACTGCGACTTCAACCTCCTCAATGGAGGAACCAGAACCTACGACCAACCCCAAGGCGACCCGGAGAGGAGAACCCAGTCTGAGGTTCAAGGGAACCTGTTTTGTGACTTCACTTGCGACCTTTGCTTGGAAGCCTACAACCACGACAAAGAGTTCGTTGTTGAGAACACCATGCCAACCGGACGGTACCCCAAATTGTGGGACCAACCAGCTATGCAACGCCTACAGAAGGCAACTGGAGCCCTCTTCGTGCCAGCCCACTTGTGCGAGTGGGGCCTATCGCCACCAGACCAACCCGACAAGCGGTATAAGAAGGGGCAATGGAACTTGGTATCGCCCGGCATCTACGCTTACGCCCTAATGCTGGCCAGACCTTGCCAACGAAACCACCAGCATGAACAGGTGAAAGGCAGTGCACCTACAGGCGGCTACCCGCGCACCCGTGAGGCCCAAGTCTACCCAGAAGCCCTATGCCGTGCGTGGGCCGTAGTCTACACGGCCGCTCACAAAGGATGGGGGCCTCGCCCCATCATTCGCCAGCTTGCTAAGCTTGTCGAACCCCAACAACAACTGGGGGGGCAAGGAGGGGAAGACCACAACGAGCGAATTCGCACCCAAGCAGTTGAGGCCATTACCCAGAGAAGGAAAGAAAGCAGCATTCCAAAGCCAGATCCGCCCCAGGACGCCCCAAAACCCGACCAACAACAACCCCGCCCCGACGAGGTTGTTGGTATGCGAGCCAACGAGGAGCCCGAGAACCGGCTTGAGGAACCGCTTGAAGAAGGAGATGATCAGCAGGCAGAAGGTACCGCGGCAGGACCCGAAGCTGAGGGGAATGCAGGTGAAGAGGGAAGTGGCCATGACAGCGAACAGTTTTGGTCAGGCAGGTCAGAGGATTCGGATCCCTTACCCAGCGGAGATGAGTGGACATGGGACCCAGAAGAAGGCCGACTAAGGAGATGGCACCGGCGCGAACGGACCGACCTCTTTGGACACCGACCCGAAGACTGGGAGGATTGCCCAGTGCCCACTGGGAGCATCAGCTGCTACCGTCGAACTGTCGTCGAGCGAGGAGATAGGAAGATCGGAGTCATCGAGGACACCCTCACGAACCATGAGCGACCTGCGATGTGCGAGGAACCATGGGTCGGATACACGGCTTTTCTGACACTTGAGGCCGACGAGCGAAGGAGTGAGGAGGCCCGTGCGATTGCCGAGGTTGATGAGGGGGAAGAACCTGCGGAGGAGGACCCGCCCCTTGAGGAATCGGAGGAGTCCGAAGCGGATGACCCATCCATGAGTGGAGACGATGGGATAGTTCCACATTGACACCGCCCAGTGATGCGACCAGCCTGCGGAGCCGCACGCCCCCACGTGAAGAGGACCGGAGGGTCGGCTACCTTGCCCACTCGCCGATGCTGGAGGAGTTGTGTGGCGCGGAGACAGGCGAGCTTGAGGAGATCCATGAGGCGGCCAGGAACTATATCGACTGGTGCACCAGCAGGGCTAAATACAGTGCTGAAAGCGTGAAGGAAGCTGCGAATCGCGGCGACCAACTTCTGCGTCTGGCCGGCAACCTACCTCAAGCCATGGAGGCACTGAGGAAGGCACGGAGAGAGGCTGTGGGAGAACCGCTGCGAGGAGCCCTATCAGAGGAGACCCGCGCGTGCGTCAGCAGCGATCACTACGCGTACTTGGAGGAGATGGTTGAGGATGGCATCCCGGCGAGGCGCGAGCATGCCAGGAAGAGGGTCAAGGCCGACCCCTACCCGTCAGCCCTTGACCACCTTGAGGAGCTCTACGAGAAGTCTTGGAAGGATGCAAAGTGGGGCATTGTGCTGTACTGACCTTGTGGAATGCCCGCAAGGGCGAGTGCCCAAGCAACTGCCAGACCGTTCCATCAGCAGCGAAGGGCGACCAATCCATGCCATGCTGGTAGCAAATGCTGCCACGCATAAGTACCACCACCCACCGGCCCTTCAGCCCCGCCATCGCCAGATAGCCCGTAAGGCCTTGTGGTGGGCATGCCGCCACCCGGGGATCAGCTGCACCCTCGCCAAGCTGGATGTCAGTAGGGCCTTCAAGTGGCATGACATCAGGCCCGAGGATACAGGAGACTTTGGTTCGGCTCTGCCAGGAGGACCCGTTGGGGTAGAAGGCCGCGTGAAGATGATATACGGTGGCATGCCATTTGGCTGGACGGGGGCACCGGGAGAATATATGATATTCGCCCTGGCAGGACGCGCTATCCATGAAAGTTACCGACCCAGCTGCCCGCAGGTTAATGGACCAGGTGCATTCTCCTCGGAGTGGCTGATGGACGATTCCGTCACCCTTGAACCCAGGATAGGCACACGACCATGGCAAGCAGTTGATTGTCTTGGGTACTCGATCACGAGGGTTTGGGGCGAAGATGCCTTGAACTTGGAGAAGCAACTTGAGGAGGGTACCCCGAGCACCAAGCAGATCGTCTGGGGTATGATCATGGATATGCAGGAGATGACCTGCCAGCTTCCCGAACCCAAGGCACTCAAGATGAGGTACCTGCTTGCGTTGGAGGAGCTTCAGTACGGTTGCAGAGCTGTAAGGTTGAGGACCGCGCGCGAGCTGCGAGGACTTGCGCAGTACGCATCCATTGCCATCCCCCAGTTGAGGACCGAGCTGAGCGTCATTGACGTGATGCTCTCCACCCACCAGGCCGATGGAGGCTTCATACACCCGAATGTTGAGGGAGAGGCTGCAACGGAGGCTGCCTAGGCAAGCCTGGGATGAGACGGTTGAGCTGCTACGTGTATGGTTTGAAGTGCCACAGGAGAATAGCTTTGAGGCCACTTTTGCTCACCCCGAGGGAGCTACTTGCTGTACCAGGAAGGAGTGAAAGATTGAGATGGGTTGGCGGCCACGCCACCCTGGAGGTCATCGGGACACTCGACTGGAAGAGCCAGACCTTCATGAGGGAGCCCTCTGGGGTGATGCTTGAAGTTTTGAGGACCGCACCTGAACTGTGCGGAGAGGATGTTGAGGTACGCATAGCTATCGCCGAACTGGTGTGCTATGTTGGCTATGCGGCCGCGGTATGTGAAGCATGGGGGGGAGAGATTGTCGCCTATGCTACGGACAATATGAACGTGAGGATGTGGCTGGCATCGCGCAAGGCACGCGCACCGCTGGCACGGCATTTGCTGCGCATCCTAGGGATGCTGGAGGCCCGGTATCGCTTCAGGACGTTGGCGTTCTACATCCGGACTTACCACAACGTCACCGCTGATTGGGTCAGCCGTGAGAGTAAGGAGGTTGTGGAAGAGGAGCTGTTGAGAGGAGGTTGGAAGAAGGTTAGCCCGGCCGAGGAGTGGCCCAACTACCTTCAAGATGCGCTTCGCGGGGTCTACCGCTGGCCCGGTGACCAAGGGGTCGCTGCACGGCAAGTTAGAGGAGCCCGGCAGGAGTGCGAGGTACCGCGTTACACGCCGATCGAAGCACGAGGGAGTTTGGTGGAGGTCGGCACTGGCTTTTTGCCATGGGCAGTCGCTTGGGAGCGGCTGGGGGGCAATGCCCTCGTCTTGCCGGGGGAAGATGCAGGATGGGGGTGGGAGCTTTGCACGCAGGACATGGGGCTGAAGACCTGGGAGGCAGGGAAAGAGGTCGCATGGCTTGCATGCTCCTTAACAGAGGACACATGGAGCTACGGCAGGAGGCGCTGGAGGAGCGCTCTTGACGCGTGTGTGCCCACAGGAGTTGTGGTCGATATGCCCGACAAAGGACCGAAGGAGAGCGTCACTGAGACGTTGAGGACCCGAGGCTATGGTGTGAAGGCCTATCGCGTTCGATGCACAGATTTTGGGGACGCGGTTGCCAAGGTCAAATGGCTTGTTGTGGGTCTTCAGGCCCGCACGGTTGGAGGCGCGCCCCACTGCGGTCGAGGTGAATGGGATTGACAAGGTCGTGCACAGAGGGAATGCTGGCAGCACAGGACGGCCTTTCGAGGGAGAGGTCATCTTGAGCTCAAGGATTTCCACCAGTGGCGATCGCATGCTGCCTTGGCCCGCCGGACATGCCAAAGGGGCAGGATTGCAGAGGAAGCAGCTTGTCTATGACATAAGAGGACCGGCTTTGACACCCCGACGCGAAGGTGAGATGCTGGTGGTCGACTACCAGCAGAGAGGATGCCCAGTTCGGCATTTGACCGTTGAGGAAGAATGGCTTGCAAATGGAGGCAGCCGTACACAAATCCAGCAAGCGCGTATGAGAGGCATGGCTGATTCAGACCTCAAGAAGGAGACTTTGAGATGCATGCCCCAGAGGACGGCCCACCACATGATGGGTTGGCTGGAAAGGATGAGGCAAACCGAGGACGATGGCAAGGTCGGAGTGTGCCGTGATGAGGACCGGCGCAAGATGGATGAGGTAGTCCGTCTCTGGTTGCAAGCCTGGCGAGGGACACCCGGAGGAGCACGCCCGGAGTTCGAGAGGATGATCAGCAGACCCGCCAACGACAAGGCCGGAGGAGCAGCCAAGCGCTGGAGGCCAGGTTCGGCGCCACCAGGAGGAGACGTTAGGCCGGTCGCCCTCGGGCGCTCGAGAGAGAGGATGGTTCTGAACGCAAACCTTCAGCTCAGCAAGGACAAGGCTTGGCTGGATGCACTTGCGACAGAAGCAATCATGAGTAAACTGTCGGAAGGATCCCGAGCCAGTTATGAAGTGGGCTGGCGCCAATGGTGCGTCTGGAGGCGCGTACAAGCGAAGGACGTCTACCTTCAAGGCGTGACCCGGGAGGAGAAGAAGGAAGATGAGGATGACATGCTGGAGGTTCTTGACTTTCCTTACCAGGGTCATGAACCGCGCCGAAGGCACCGTGAGGCAGAGGCTCTTTGCGTTGAAGATGGGACATGTGGTGGCCGGCTATGAGGGCCCGACGCTACACCGGACGCGCCTGTGGGCGGCTCTCACAGGTTTCAAAAGGTGGCAACCCGAGGTCCAGAGGAAATACCCCGTGCTGCCTTGCATGATGCATTGGATGAAATGCCACATTGATGAGGTGGCAAGCTTCAGCAAAGGAGACAAGGTCGCGTTGTGGGCCGCGCTGGTGACCGCTTTCTTCTTTCTCCTGCGGGCTTCAGAGTACTTGGTGCAGGCAAACAGGTCTTGGTCCGTCCGGAGGGTCTTGAAAGGATGCGAAGTCGAGGGCCGAACCAGCAACCAGACCAGCCGTATCCAGAACGCACAGGAGGTGGTGATTTACCTGGCAGGCAGCAAGACTGACCAGTATAACCAGGGCACCATCCGAAACCACTACCGGAGCGGAGACCCGGTCCTTTGCCCAGTCAGAGCGCTGGGTGAAATGGAAAGATATTACCCCGAGAGGTTTCGAGGAGCAGAAGCCGAGGAGCCCCTGTTCAGGTTTGAGGACGGAATGCCGATCGGAAGGGATGATATCCACGGGTTGGTCCAGTTGGCAGCAGTGGCTGACGGACAGGAAGGAGCAAGGTTCGGCAGCCACAGTCTCCGGATTGGTGGAGCGACAGCGCTTTACCAGGGCACCAAGGACTTGGAGCAGGTCAAGCGCTTTGGACGATGGACTTCCGACGCGTTTCACGGTTACCTTTGGGAAAACCACGAACGACAGCGAGGGCTGTCAGCAAGGATGGCGCGAGCTGATGGTCAACTACTTGCCCCGCGAAAGGACGAGTTAAGGGTCAAGGTTGGAGAGACCAAGGATTGGCGAGAGGAAGGACCGCACGCCACCCAGACCAGAAGCCGCCACCCGAGCACACCAGAGGCAACACCTAAGGTGCTGCAATCACCAGGACCGATAACCTCGAGGGAGGCAACCAGTCCGAGGAACCAGCAATGGCACGGCAACCAACCCAAACACCGATCCCATCCCACCAGAAGGTGTCTCCAGGATTCCGTCGCTCAGAACATTAGCAACTGCCACAACAAAAGCCACGGAGGGCAAACTGGAATTGGAGGAGGGTGTTGGCGAAAAGGGTGTACCACAGACAAGCCCGATTTGCCATCTGACAAAAAGATTGTTGTTGCCTGATACGTTTGGCATTTGGCTGTGAAACTAGTGCACTTTGTAGCCTTGGGGGGAAAAGGCAATGTTTAACTTCCGATGCCATAAGTGCATTACGGCTCGAGTGAAAGAGCTCTCCCACCTCTACCCCCAGGGCGAAAAGGGTGTACCACAGACAAGCCCGATTTGCCATCTGACAAAAAGATTGTTGTTGCCTGATACGTTTGGCATTTGGCTGTGAAACTCCTTCTTATCCTACTCAGCCCTGTGTAATCTCAGGTTCTATTCACAAGAATGCCTGGGACAAATTTTGTCGGCAATGCCTTGATCGCAAGAAATTCCCTGTGTCGCTTGCAAATCATTACATTCGGGACAAAACGGACTTATTCCGGAGCTGGCTTGAAAGCTCACAAGATTGGTCCAAGCTACTAGGTGGCTGATTGTTTAGTAACTTTTGTGATCCCCTTTTTGAATGACCCGAACATTATCAATTAATACCTTGATGTTTGATTGAGGTGTTCCATTGATTGCCCATCCTGGCATTCTCCCCACATCTCTACTGCTGGCCTCTAAGGCTGGAAGTTGAATTTCAACGCCGAGCTGAATCAAAAGCTACTTCTACCCGCACACGCAGTGGGACAAAGGCAAGGGACATATACTTGCGTTACCCCAAAGAAAAGGCAAAGTCTTTGATCAAGCGATTGTATGACCGGGGTCTCTGGTATTACGATCCAGATTTCGAAAAGGATGAAGAGGACTGGGGTGAAAAGGGTTCGGAAATGGGTCCATCTTCACAAATCCAGTAGATTCCCATGCTAAGTTAGAAGAACATCACAACTTCTTTTTTGTTTTCTTCTTCAAATGCACTTCCATGAATCAAATGGAAAATCTCTACTTGCTCATTGATGTTGCCTCTTTTGTTGGCTATAGGAGATCTTTTACTACACCAATGAAGGCAACGAGCTGAAGAGTCAAAGCATCACCACTGAGTCTACAGCCATCAAGTTGAAAGAGAAGGGCAACCGCGAGGTGATTGAGGCTCTGACTGCAGCTGACTCTGGGGTGCTTGCTGCGGGCGCTCTGCCCGATGCGGAGGTGGCAACTGAGACAGGTAAGAAGGCACTCATGGAGACCATTCATGACGCTAACTTGAAGCCTGCTAAGACTAGGAAGACTACGGAAACCAAAAAGACAGAGGAGGCTGAACCAAAGACTATTCTGGAGTACGGGACTCAATCCACTGTCTAATTGCCTATGCAGTTTTTTTTTGAACACAGTATGAGTAACTTCAGGGGATCAAAAAACATGGCCCTTCCTTGATGGTCATCCTATAGGTCCCAGTTTGTAAGTAACAATCATAGCAATCGCTACAAATATGAGCCTTTTTGAGTTGAGTATCGATGTTCCTGAAATCGCTACATCAAGTAATTCAGGCATTGTCACCCCCATGCTTTTGCCATCAGATGGCAACTTAGGTTAGCCCATGAGCGGATGGATAGCTGTCTCAAGAAGGGCGCTGATGCACGCCGCTATTCCGTGGTCCTAGCTGGTCTGGAATATAGTGGAGATCTTTCTGAATCCCTTTTGAAGTTTAGCACAAAAATGGAGAAGGTGTATCATCACGTTCAAGACTTGGTGAAACGCAATGTGACCGACCCTTCATCCTATGAGAAACACTTCAACATCATAGATGAACGAACGAATGCAGTGGTACGAGAAAGCTGAGGTGAGATCATTTAAAAAAAGATGTTTCCAACAAACACCCAGAAGTGAAGTCCATCGGTCATCGGTGTTCCTTTGTTTTTCATCTTCATTTTTTTGTTAGACACACTTGTTGAAGAATTCTTTCCAACGCAACCATCCCTGCAAGGCCGCAGCCAAAAGTCTCCAAACCGGATTAAAGCCGAAGAGCAAGAGAAAGGCAAAGGCCAAAGCCAGTCCTGCAGATGGCAAAGGGGAGGATCAAGATGGCCAAGATCAGTGAACTGGCCACTGTGGGGGGGTAGATTGCTGATAGGGGCGTGGGTTGAATTTTGTGGAAATAAAACATCAAAGCATTGAACAATATGTTTTCTCCATCTAGCTTCATTGCTAGCTGTGGTTTCTTACCCAAAACCCTGAAAGTTCCCCAAGAGTTTTGTGATCACCAGGTCTCACGTAGCAATGTTTCTGGCAGTGATAGCTGCGGCTGGGGTTTGCAATCACAGGTGTATATGCAGCATCAAAAGAATCTTAAACTTTGAATTTTCCATTGAAATTTCCACAATCTTTGCCATGTTGTTTTCTATTCTGTGATTGCCTGGATTAGGAGTTGCTAGAGCACTGCTTGGCATCATTGCGATAATATCCTGGTGTTGAAAAATGGTGTTGAAAAATGATAGTCGCACTTTGCAGCCATGTCGGTTTTTCACCCCTTCAAAAGAAAAACGAAATGTCCTATTGAGTCCTATTGTTACATTCTTTGTTTGTGAATGGCAATGTATGGTTCTTGGTTCTTGGATCCACCAAACCAAAATGGAGTATAATACAAGTGCCACCACTGAAGCCCCCCACGCAGGTCATACAAAACGACAAGTGGATCGAGCTAGGCTTGAGAGTTTGGCTGGGTATGAGTGATTTTCATTGACTTACCCTTGAAATTGTTTAACCCTCATATGAAGGAAAAGTCATCTATCCTGCCCTGGTTTAGGCGATTAAAGATTGATGAACTTCCTAAGAGCCACACTGCTGATACCTATCTGCGATTCCAAGTCTCACATAGCAAATTGTTTTGTTCCAAAAATGTGAGTTTTGAAAAAAAATGGTGAAAAGGAAACTTGTAAGTTTGCTGGTCCGATTCATTCTATCTTATTCATTTGATCATTGATCCCAGGAATGGTTGGTTCTGGCCGAGCATCAGTGGCTGAAATTTGTGATATGAGCAGGGCCAATGTTGAAGATGGATTACGTTCTAAAACGGTATATGGTTTGAAGTCACTGGGTGGGAGTGGCAAACATGAACAAAACCAAGAACGTGACCTTCATCGTTGGGTGAAAGGATTGCATGGAATGACTTTAGAACCATATGGTGTGACCATGGACCTGAATGTTGCTTGGAAAATTGTGGATACAATTTCAATGATGTAAATTTGAGCCGAACAAAAAACATAAACCCATGGTCAGTTGTTCCTTTCCCATTGGTCCAGTACTTTGCACCATTCCAAGGTTCCTGGCATTTGTGGCGAAAAAGCTCAGCAAGTTGTGCCCATCCTCCTGCCGCACGAGGTCTTCGATGCAACTTGGAAAGCTGGGTCAGTTCAGGACTGGTTGGGGTCACTTCCCAAAATAAAATGTTAATCGCAATGAAGGCCATGGTTTTGTTTCATTGAAGGTTTGGGCCTTTAGATTTTGAATGAATCTTTTTAATTTCCAACCCTGGCAGTTTGCAAGAGCCATGACGGGCCATCGTAACACATCTGCTTTTGTGGACTTTTGGAACCATTGTCACAAACTACAAGAGTGGAAGGACCATCCGTGCCTGAATGATGACTCTATCCCGCGGTCATGTCCTTTAGCTGAGTAGTTTGATTTTTTTTTAACACCCAAAAAGCAATGGTTTTGATTTGAGTTCCCCAAACAATAGCAAATGAAAAAATGGGATATACCATATATAGTTATTTTCAATTCAGAACTCTAGATACCATCCAAGGTCTGGTTCCAATCTGCATTCATGTTGATGGTGCAGAGTTCTATGCGAATTCTGAAGTGCTGGTTTGGTCAATGCAATCGGTGTTCTCAAGCGGTCAGCATGTTTGGGACTCAAAATATCCCTTGGTAGTTATACCTCATGAGATGATACGAGATGCTGATATAAAACAACAAGTACAGGAGGTCATTGCCCAAGTGCTGAAATGGAGCTTTAGGTGCTGTGCCGAAGGGGTTTGGCCATCAACAGGCCCCTTTGGTGAAGCTTTACCCAGTTGCCAGAAAGGTAAACCCCTTGCTGGAGGTGCCTATAGAGCCTGTTATTTTGCCTTCCGGGCCGACGGTAAAGGTCGAAAGGAGGCTCACATGTTTCCAAGAAGCTATTTGCATTCTTTTATTTGCGAGGCTTGCTACGCACAAAAAGAACATAAAAACTGGAATAGCGCTCTATCCTACAAGAACTTTTAGCAATCTGCAGCTTACCGACTGACAACCATTAGTTCGACTCTAAGTTGTTTTTCCAAAGTTTCAAATGGTGAATGACTTGAGTCAGCCATATTGATCCCAATCCATATCCTAACTGCTCAGGCCACACGGACTACATCAACAATGACAGTCCTCTATCGCCATGGAGGATCATCGACGGATGGCACCTTGGGACGTGCTTTCACGATCCGATGCATGTATTGTACTTGGGAACATGCAGGGACTTATATGCGAGTGCTTTGGGGTTCTGGGTGCGAAATGGCCATTACGGAGAAGGGTCCCTAACAAACAAATTGCGATCCTTTTCATCGGAGCTTAAATCCAAAAGCCGGCAACAAAAGAATCTTCCCATGGCATTTGGTTGTTCGCTATGTTTTTTTTCTTCATATATGGAACCCCAAAAATTAGAAAAGGTGCGAGTCAATTGATGGATACTTTGTTTTGTTATTTTTCTGGGTTTTAGCCATTACGGGATGTGAAAAGAATAATAGTGTATTTAGGGTACCTCCTTATCCACGGATCACCCATAAAGGTTTCCTTCTGGAATTTGTTTCTTTATCTAACCTCCCATCATCTAAGGCTGATTCTTGGTTTCAAAACCTTCACGCCAAGTAATACTGGCCTGGAAAAGAAGTCTGAATATCCTGAACTGGGTTCTGCCTTCAAAGCAGCTTTTATGAAAGCATCTGCGTGGTTCTTTGCAACAAAGGCTGTAGAGTTGTCAAACTCAACACCTGAAGACTCTTGTAAAACAATCGGGACAGTATTCTTATGTTGAAGTTTCTTGTATGTTTGATGTTCCACTTTTTTCTTGGGGGGAATCTCGCGAATGTGGCTTTTTTTTTTGTTTATTTATAGTTGAAATTCACCACCAACCCCAAGAAATAAACAAGTTACAAAATAAACAAGTTAGAAGTCATTCCAGTACGGGGACCTCCCAGGACAACATGCTGCGGCTGATAGCCACCTGTCTTTGGCACTTTCATCATGCTGTGATGGTGATGGACCACGCTGACATATTGCTATCGGAAGAAGAAGCTGAGGAGTTTGAACGTTCTAATGTTCTTATCATTTGTTCTTCGATGTCGATTTTAAGAAAACATTTGTTTGTGACTGATCGATCCAAACATTTTGAAATGGGACCATCCAATAAATAGTTTTGCTCCCTGCTGCAGGAAATCAGTTCATCGTTCGAACTTCATTTGATTGCTTGGCAACATCTAGCGTGCGAATGTGAAAGGAAATCTTGGAGGCTTTTCAAATTGAGGCCAAAACACCATAGTGCAGATCACATGTCCGCTCAACTTGCTAGGACCCGACTGAACCCCAGAAAGGTCATGTCTTGTTTTGCGGATGAAAGTTTTTTGGGGTATATCAAGAGAATTGGTGTGAAATGTCACGCCACTTCCATGATGACGCGTATCTTTGAGAGATACCTCATTTTCCTTTCGCTGCGTTGGCGAGACTCACGGGGTTAGCGATGGAAAGGAAAATTGGGTTTCCCGACTTGTGGCCAGTCCATGGCTCGTGTTTTTTGGCAATACAGTAAAATCACTTGGTTGGAAGGTTTTGGCGTTTTTTCCATGAAAGGGTCTGATTCCCAAACAATGGTGGTTCACCTTTGTGTTTTCTGGTTTTTTGTTTTACATTCGTCACGTATTTTCACACATGACCACCAATTGAACCTTCATTCAGAGAAAACATGGCGTGAAGAGTTTCCATTACATAACACGTTGTGGGGATTTTTTTGGATGGAAAACTGGAAAGCCCATGTTCCTTTTTTTGGGGTTGCATGTGCAAAAGCAAAAACATGGCATAATTTCACAAACACATGACATGGCAAATCTGCCGTGCGAAAAACAACCATGCATGGGAACACGGTTTTTCCCCTTACAAAACGGAAATGCGTTAAACAAATATTTACATATATATTTACATACATATATATTTATATGTTCAGTTATATTTGTAGACACAGAACTTATCATATTCTCAAACATGTCAAGGGCATGCTATTTTTATAGCATGCCCTTGGCAGTCGACGTTTCTTTTGGGAACTTCTGTGGTTCATGCGTCATTCTCTAAAAAGAGGGAGAAAGAGAACAGCGCAATGATAGAACTGTAAAAAAGACTTTGTACAGCATCCACTGCTTTGCCACACGTTTGTCTACACTTTTGCTCCTTGCGGCCCTGCATGAGTGAACTGCTGCTTGAGTTTTGGTACTGCAGCTGTACCGTGGCCATACGCACGTTGCAGTTAAGTTACCTTGCTGCACAGGTATGCGTGCGTGAACTGCATATATATAGAACTTGCTTCGAAGATGCACGCATGCAATGTTACCTATTTGTTTCCGCATTCCTCGACGGGCTTGAAAATATTTAATGCAATCGACAACGCTTCGTTTTGTATGTGAACCGCACCGTCTTCGTCTGCTATGTATCTATATAGTATGTACGTTTTGTGGCAATCGACAGTACTGCGTTGTCCTCCGATCAACCCATGCACATTTGCACATGGAATTCAAAATATTTCATTGATGATGAACTACATCAATGTACCCACATGTTCTTCATGCTACATGAATCAATCATGCAAACACAGGTTCCTTCATATACATGCTTTGATCGGAACAACTATGAATGGAATATGTTTTGCCGCAATCGACAACGCTCCGTTCTCTTTATACAACGCAACGTCTTCGTTTTTTGCACATGCATTCCTGATGACTACTATAGCTAGATAATGCTATATAGCATTGCAATGCATTCAAATTCATTTACATGATCTGTTCTCGAAACAATTAAGAAATGGTCAATGTTTTGCGCAATCGACAGCGCTGCGTTGTCCTCCGATCAACCCATGCACATTTGCACATGGAATTCAAAATCTTTCATTGTTAATGAACATATCAATGTACTCACATGTTCTTTCATGCTACATGAATCAATCATGCAAACACAGGTTCCTTCATATACATGCTTTGATCGGAACAACTATGAATGGAATATGTTTTGCCGCAATCGACAACGCTCCGTTCTCTGTATGCACCGCAACGTCTTCGTTTTGCACACAAAGGTATAATCAAAGCAAGTATGTTTTCTTAAACATGCAGCATGGAAGGAAACATGATCACATGGTTCATGTATGTATCTACTTTGAGCATGTTGAACATAAATGTATACATTTTGATGCATGTGTTCTCGATGGGAACGGAGAAACGAAAGCGTTTTCTACAGTTGAAGGCTGATTTTAGAAAACATCTCCATATGTTGATGCAGTTGTCCTTTGCGCAGCGTTGGAGCCTTACGGTAAGTGACAAAACACACGGAACCAAATGACACGGAACCTTTAAATGTTGACATGTCATAAGTGACAAAACACGCGGAACCACATGACAGGAAACCAAATGTTGACATGTCATAAGTGACAAAACACACAGAACCAAATGACACGGAACCAAATGTTGACATGTCAAAAGTGACAAAACACACGGAACCAAATGACACATATTTCAGAAGATGAACTGAATATGAATGACACACATTCCTCAACAATGTGTTTTCCGATGTTTTGCACTACAGAATTCCATGAAATTCACAGGGTTTGCTGCAAGTGGTAGGACTTGAAAGCATCGTTTGAAGCCCCTTTTTATGAAGGATACATTTTCCATCTATGTATTATAATATATAAATAGATATATAAATGTAGTATATAATGTATTATATATTCATGTATTAGTATCTACAGCAAGACTTGTTGTGAGAAATGTCTGAAAAAACGCTTCAAGAGCCATGGCACTCAGCCACATGTCTAAAACGAAAAAACCTGTCCAAAATTATACATGTGGAAGAAAAAAATAGGTAAAACATCCCAAAATGTTGATTCAACATTGAGATACATGTTAATGAGAGAGAATCTTTTCACCAATTTGGATTGAGCTAAGTGAAAAGCAATTGGTTTCAATGCTAAATAGCCGAAATAGCCTCTCAACTTTGGAATAGTTTCACAGCCATATTAGTCAGCTTTGGAATGCACAGCTTCCCTGGGCACCCTCACTTTTGGGCATATTGGTTTCTCTCGCATCACCTTGATGGCTGGTTTATGCTATTTCTTGGGATCGGTGGCATGTGTTTAGGTGTGCTTTTCAGCCGTGGGAGCCATTTGTAAATCTTTGCTGAATAGTGGATCATTGTTCACTTTATTCTACTTTGGTGGCATAATGCATACACGTTTGGACAGCAACATGCACGCATTGAGGTGTGAGCAACAAGGAACAAAACTAAGCGCAGAGTCACTTTGCAGTTGGTGCTTAAGCCACTCAAACAATGCAACATCGTATCCATGCAAATCAGAGAAACAAAACGCCTGGCGAATCCAAGATGTCCCTACTAGAGAAAAAACACCGAGTACGTTCTCGTGAAAACCATTCAAAGTGTCGATTTTGGCACAAAAATTTCCCCTACGAAACTTCGTATTCATAAACTGAGAACGAAAAGCTGTTCACAGTGTCACAGTGTTGTAAGTGCTGAAAAGTATTAGTTGCAAAGTTCACTGCATAAAGCGTTTTTTCTTAAAAAGTTCTGCAGAAAGTGGTGTCTTAAAACTCTTGCGCTTGTCTTCTTGTCTTCTTGTCTGTTTTCAAAAAAAATCTACAGTGCAAGCCCATTTGTGAATATATCTACCCGAACCAATATCATATTATGAAAATGTGGCCTCTTTTTAAAGGAGTCGCCACGCCAAGCTGGTGGGGTCGCTATAGGTTGGGCAAGCACAGGGCGACTGCAACTTACCATTCCGTAGTCGCTGTAGCCATGCCACCACCGTCCTGAACATGATGGCATTGACTATCAACCAGGAATTCTTTTCAACGACAATTTTGCGGTTTATTCTCCAAAGCTTCTTTGGAGAAGGTGATTCGTCAACATACACAAATTCGGGCGACGGAAATCCAGTATTGAGAATGGGCGGAATTGAAATGTTGGTGAATCAATAATTGCAGTTCATGATCAATATTCTGCCCTTCATATATAATTACGCATGATGCTCTAACGTAGTGTCCAAACATCTCCCATTATCGATAACTCAACCTGGTTGGAGTAGATAAATGCAGAGGTACGCCTACGCCCAGAAATCAATTTTTGTCACGCATCGTTGTGTTACGTTGCGAAATGCACCTCGAATTTGTGCAATTGATTCTGTTTGTTAATCGCTCCCTATTTTTCTTTCTTCAAACCTTCGCTCAAACCTTTTCCGTGCCTTCTCTTGTGCAGCAAGCTGCCGCTTGATGCCCTGTGGTACAAAAAAGTTTCTCCAAGTCCCACATTTTCGCTGAAGATTAAAATCGGCACAAAACTGGTGGTGATTGAAGAAGGATAGATTGACAATGGCAGGACTTGAGGATGTATGGTAACATGACCTAAAAGATACAACCAGATGATCCCCGATGTATATTCATATGCAAAAGATACAATGTACATATACATTCATACCTAAACATTTAGCAAAACATCATAAACGCCATAAACAATAGCACGCAACACGGCATGGCAAGGCACGACATTTGAAGGCGGTGCAACGTTGATCCGTCTGAGCCTCAGTGATCGAAGCACAACAAGTCTCTTGATACGTACAACGACAACCCTACAGGTTGGCAGAGAGATCTGGGGAAACCGGGAAACCTAAGACTTTAAGTCATCTCTGCCAACCACTTGTCTCAAGCCAGACATTTGCACATGGAGACCATTGGCACAAACTGTGATTAATGATCTGTGATTCTAATTTTAATTGCAGGAAGAAAGGCTGAAATGTTGGGCCTATAAATCTGCTGGGCCGTGCCCTCCACAAAGCAAGGCATCTGGGAACTTTGCTTGCAAGGCATCGATGAACAAAACCGCCTCCCGAGATTCATTCGTCCTTTTGGTACCCTTTCTTCCATCATGGAAGTGGAAAATCACCCTGGATGAAAGGAACATGGATCATCATATTGGAGGGAGCCGCGGAGCCATTTTCCACTTCCTTAATTATGGAAGGAAGGGTAGTGGGACCCTTTGTGTTGGAGAAATACACAAATCTATTGGGACGAAACAAGAAAGGGATCTGAAGAGTGAAAATCCATGGGCAATCCCTTTCTTTTTTCCGAAAAAAACTAAAAGCCCAAAACCTAACAGACAAAATTGACAAAACCATTTTGGTCATTGTGGTTGAGGAGTTATGGAACACACCCCACCAACTACCAACAAGCCTTTACCAAAAGGTCATACATTTCATGAAAGGAATTCCTCCATATTTTGGCTTGAAGTGTGTTGTAACTTCCTTGTAGGTGCTGTCAACCCTGTTGACCAATCTATACTTGAAGTATACTGGTCAAATTGGAGCATCATCCCAAAAAATATGTAAACATTCCTTCTGAGAAGTATTTTTATGTACATATATATGTGTGTACATGTGTATATACATACCTATGTAAAATGGATGAGCGCCGG
>DF242387.1:24913-57903 GCA_000507305.1 Breviolum minutum Mf 1.05b.01 | reverse complement strand
AAACGGGACCGCAACCTAGCCCGGGCACACCCAGAGCGGCAACCTCCCGGCGATGGACTCAAAACAGCCAAACACCACCTAAATCCGGGCTCAAACCTAGCCAAAAACCCTCCCCCGCAGCGTGCCGAAGTGACAAGTCTGAAACCCCTAAAAGAGAAGAGACAAGCCCCCCTACGTAGACAGAAAACGTCACGCAGCCTACCCCGAACAAACCCAAGGCCGCAGCTTCTTGGCAATGAATCCTACACAGTCAAACACCACTTCTTCTCCACGATAACGCACAAGGAATAAGCAAAACATCAACCACCAGCAAACCTACACGTCGCCTACGCCACTCTTTNAGCCCCCCTACGTAGACAGAAAACGTCACGCAGCCTACCCCGAACAAACCCAAGGCCGCAGCTTCTTGGCAATGAATCCTACACAGTCAAACACCACTTCTTCTCCACGATAACGCACAAGGAATAAGCAAAACATCAACCACCCGCAAACCTACACGTCGCCTACGCCACTCTTTTCGCCTCCCCCTCGAAAAAGGCGAGGGGTCGGCGGATATATATAATTATATATATATATGTATACATACGTATATATATATATACTGTATGCCCCTTGTACTTGATTTCATTGTTTTGTTCTCGAAAAAGTTCTTTCCAACGCAGTTCTACTGCACTGGTGTTTGGTGTTTGACCGAAGGAGATGTTGAAAGCACAAAGATGTGTGCCTCGCTCAGAATATCAAAGGTTTCCATTGCCCAAGGAGCCTTCGAAGGTTTTTACTTCAGCGCAGTTGCTTGTTTGATGACCCAAATCAAACTTTAGGTCCTTCACCATCACTGATTTCACGATTTTCCCAGATGCTTTGACATTTGAAGCCACTAACTACACTTCCTAAACCAAGAGCTTATATACTTTCCCATGAAAACTGATGCTTAGAAGTGTATTTTTTTTATTTTCTGCACAGGCAGCTGGCAATAACTTTTCGAAGAAAACTTAGGCTACTTCAAATGGGGGACTCAGCTTTGCAATCAATGGAAAGATTCTGCGAGCAGACTCAGCACCAGAACATGTAAAGCGACAGGCCGGGTACTGTCCAACAATGAAACGCACCTCCGATTGACGAAGGAATGAACCCGTGACCTGGGTACTCCCCATAGTTATGAGTGGTGAAATTACTCATACGTCCATTAAACAAATTTGTTTCAAGGCTCACTCTTGTGGAAAAGATACAAGAAAAGGGGCATACATTTGTGCATGTAGACTAACTTGTCTAGGTCGCTGAGCTAAGACAGTAAAAGAGTGAAGGCTGACAACTCATTCGTAGCTCACGATTCACCAGTACAACCATGGCGCTTCCCACAACTGTGAAGTGGTTGCAACGACAAACCCTCACGCCTCATTGATATGTTACCTTATTGTCTTGTTTTCTGGTTTTCCTGACTCCAAAATCTTGTTTCGGGTCTCAGAACTTACGATGATTTCTGTTGCTGGAAACGTGTGAGGTGATGGCTTACGGAGCATGTATGGACCATACACTAGCTGTGGCCAAAGAATACTACGAGCCGTTGTATGGAGAGCCAGGTCCATCCTTGGAATCTCTTACCAAGGTCCGACAATGCCCGTAGTCCAGACAAAACTAAACGAAATAACACAAAATGAGAAGTGAGAATGGAGAATGACACAGGGTCTCTCCAGAGTGGGTTGAACCTCTGTTTCCGATTTCAAAAGTCTCTAGGGTTTGGATCTTATTTACTTGGATGCTCAATTAAATAGCATCTTCAGGTGCTCTTTCCATGAAAGCAGAATGCGACAAAGTGTCCGAAATTCATAGGAATTCATCACGAAGCAGAAACATGTTTCAGTTGATTTCATCAAACAAATCAACTTTCTTCAATGCCCTGTCTTTGCTGTGGTCCTCTTTTTTTTGAGGACCACCGATCATTTTGCGAACACCAACTGGTCGTCCAGTACAGTGACCCAAGTGGTACTCCCTTTAGCTTGGAAACGATTGGCTATTTGATGAATGGGTGAACTGTAAGTGAAGCGAAACGGGCCGTGGTGGTGCCTTGGATCCAAGGAGAGGCAATAGGATGCCTTGAAGCCTCCCAGTTGCGCTGAAGCATATCTGCTGAGGAAGCATCTGGCAGCACATTTCCACATGCCGATCTGGCATTCTGGAAAGCTTGCTCGGCATCTGGAAAGCTCGCTGTTCAGCCGTTCCAGAGTGCTCTGCGAGTCAATTGCAAGTCAATCGCAGTCCCCACCGGCGAAGATTAGTTCAGGTAAACTGCGGCTTGCGCTGCTACCGAACATGAAGAAGAAGCCCGGCCGAAGGGATCTGGACTACAGCGCAGGTAGCGCAGCAAGCAATGCTGTTGCAACTGGTTTGCGGCCAACCCTTCTGGTGATGCGAAGCAAGCCAAATAAATTGCACGTAGAACGCCCCATTGTGCCTTTCTTTTCTGCTGCCAGTTTTGTCAAATTTTCGGTGGGCGATAGGCCCAAACCATCCAAATCAGCCGCATTGCACCACTCTCAGTTTTTTGTCATTGAGCAAATTCAAAATGATAAACCTGTGTTTACCTGACCTCGAAAAGCAATGCAATTCCACAAAGTCATTCACATGTTTTCGGAGCAGTCATGCCTTCGTGAGTCATGTTTTCAATTGACCGTTGATCATGCCCACCGTGGACGATTGGACGATTGGCTTCAACTTGGACATCCTTTTCTCCCTGCGAAATCGTTCGGCCCGTCACGATGAATGGCACTATCACGGACTTGCGCCAGGGGGTTGTCCCTCGTAGAGAGTGACCGTATGTCTCATGAGGCATGAATGAGTTTAGTTGGTGACCTGCTCTGTGCTGCAGTTGCACTATGCCTCTGAGAAGCTTTACGAGGCGCTTCGAGAATCTCGTTGGACGTCCCTGGTCAGTTCTGCTGGTCTTCCCTCCCTGGCGCCGCAAGCTGAGTGCTTCATGCAGGCCATTGAGCTGCTGAATGTAGATGTGAATGGCCTGTTGGAGAATGTTCAGCGCCTGAATTGTAGCTCTCATGTGCTGCCACTTCAAGACACATTGCCTTACTTTTAAGACGTTTGGAACAACGACGGACAACTGTGCTTGGGTTGCGGAGTGGTGAACGGAGCTCTGCGCGAAGGATGTCAAAAAAGCATTTTCATGGGGTTTGAAAAGCTCTTCGCGATTTCTGGTTTATATTTCTGCGAAAAAGCACAGCCCTTTGACAAGATCACCCAGACTCGTAAGGTTGAGCTGTAGAAAACCACATCGTGGTGCATCCCTGTAGAAATGAGATGGTCGTAGTATAGCTTTACGAGTAGGATCGTGAACAAACCTCTCATTCAAGGGGTTTCGTTTTGGCAATCACTTCTTCGGGGCCGAGGTTCCACATGCTCGCGGCGCTCGACTCGCCTCATCCTCTCGCTGGCCAAGAACGAGGTACTTCATGTTTGGGAGCTTCTACACGTAAGCCCAAAATATTCACCACCAAACACCAACAATGTGTTTGGCTTGACGTGACTTTCATGTTCTGTTCAAGCATTTTGGTCCATTAGAAAACGACGCCCCCAAAATTATCCAGGGATGATGGCCATTGAATCTCATGAAGTCTCATTAACATGCGCTAAAACTGTCTTAAACCAGCGCGAAGTTCTAAGTTTTCTTGCCAGTTTGGGCTCGCGCGGCTTGCGCTCTCGAGACTACGAGTTTGACAGAGAATGGTGGCACCGCCCAGCTTGGGTCACGCAGCAGGGCGATGGTGTAGCAACATAGTTTGTTTGCCGAGTGGTGCATAGTGGTGCAAAGTAGGAGGCCAGCCTGTTGTGGCGTTGACTTTAAGACTTGTTGGAATATTGTGTCTGGTTTTGTATAGCCGACATGATTTTATACGTGGCCTTCAGATCGGAGACAAATTCCACACCATGCCATTGCGGTCTTGAGTTCTATTCGTTTGAAGCGTCATTTTGTAGCCAGGTTTCTGACTGCAAAGCAATGCCAAAGCCAACGGTCGGCGTCTCGAAATTATTTGGCTTGACTTGTTTGAAGTTGCATCCAACGTTGTTTTTTGTTGATTACCTTGGCAGAAAAGAGTATCTAGCTACACTTCTTGTGACTGAGGCCCGCTGGTTCTGTGCTCACGGCTATGCCTTATACATATGTGAAAGGTGCTCCAGAGAAATTGGGTTTTTTTCGTTTGGAATTTGACCTACAGTAGTGTGAGCAAAGTAGTGATCAATCAAGCACACAACTTCAAGGATGCCTCACCCTTGTGCCTGACCTCTATGCGTCCTTGGTCGGCCAAAGGAACCCAAACAGATTCAGGAACTACTCCTAACTGCTGTTTTGTACGCTCGATATCAGCAAGTGCAATACTGGTCGGTACCATGGGGAATCACAATTTTCCGATAATGTTCTATCCTTGTCAATTGCAAAGGGCATTCCATGAAGAGGTAGGCCAGTGTCATTTTTCCATAAATTTCAGATTGCAGAAGTGCTGAATCAGCTTAATCCGTCGAGATGGGCGAGATTCACTGGTTTCACTACCCATCGAGAGTTCCACTGAAACAGGCAGAGAAGATCCCTTGGATGATTGCAATCCATCTTTTACAGCAGAATCAGCCAGGAACCTTGTCAAGCCCAACGCATTTGACTCCATGACGCTTTATTGCTATTCATCAGTGAAGTGAAACATGTTTTATAGACTTGGAATGCAGTATTCCGTTGGTAGAGCCTTGGATGCTAAGCGAAGAAAAACGCTGCCAATTCAACAGATTGCGAGAATTGGGGAATTGCCGGCATGGCTTGCAGCTGGCAGGAAGTACTCATCCTTCGACAGTCACGAAGACTGGTGGGAGTACATCAACAAATGCCAGAGGCTGTCTGAATTCATGTCAAGTCCCGTTTGCACCCCACATTACCCGCATTATATACCCAATAGACATCAATAGACTAGAATAGACTGCAGACTGACTAGAGTGCACTCATGCAAAGCAGCATCGCCAAACTGAGATGGATATGTTGTTGATGAGATTCGAGAAGGCTTCACATTTGGTGACCTGTGATGATCCAGCATATCAAGTGTTTAACAATCCCACTGTTGAGATCGATGCTGGAGAAAAAGCTATGCTCAAAGGGTCACCAGGGTCACCAGCTACGACAGTAGGGAGGTCAAAACATCCCATGCCTCAGTGGAGCGGCTTGGAATCTTTGACAGGTTGGGCACCTCTCAGCTTTTTAACGAAGTCTTAGAGCCTTCTTCGTTGCGACCTTAAAGATCCTTGAAGGAAGATGGCGTTTTTTTGCTGCAGGCATCTGCAAACCAGAGCTTTTGTGGGGAGATTCTTCCGGGGAACAGATTGTTGGATAGCTTCATGCCTTGGACGGTGGTTAAGGCCTCGCTGTCTTTACTTTGATCTTGATGGTTCTCCCTGTCACCAGAGTGCTCCAGAACAAAAAAATGGATGGAGAGAAAAAAAACAGTGAAAACATGGAAGGTATGAAGACATATTCGCAATGAAAGAGTAGGTGACTCGGGGTTGAACTCCTTCTGTTGGGTCATACAATATTATAGTTATGTACAAAGTTACATATGTACATGTTATGTACATAGTTATATATGTACATGTTGTACCTACCCTGCGAAACTCTCGCAACCAAACTGAAAATCATTTGCTGGAATAGGTTAGTTTGCCCTATATCTCGATTGGTGGACTGTTTGGTAAGAACAAGATTTAGCTTGCTTGCCAAATGTTTCTATTTGACATGAGCGCCAGAGTCTATGAGTCTCTAGTTATTTGTAACAAATGCATAAACTATGAAGACCTTACCCGACCTCACTGCGAAGGAAGATCAAGATGGGCGGTTCTTCCGAATTTAGATTATTTTGGGCTGGTAAACTAGTCAACTATTGCAATTGACTGGCCATCACCGGCCCAGATAAGGTACATTAGCACATGTATAAGATTGTAGGCATTTTTGGCCAGATGACTGAACGAAGAGTCAGGGATGTATCATGTGTATGAGCAAGGGGAGGGGTCAAAGACTGCATGAATGATGCATAAGGACACATGTTTCAAATGTGTCAAGGGTTAAGAAGCCCTTCGGATTTGAACCCCTTCAAGACTTGTCACAAAGTTTTGGTTGAAGCTTGACCTTAAAACTTTCAGGTTAGCTACAACCGCCAAAGTTGATTGAAACGGAAGCAATAGAAAAATACCAGAAGACACTGTACCAGAATAGAGCTGTTGGATCAAGTTTTGAACAGCATCACAGACAGAATCAATAATTCGTTATTATTTTTATTCATATTTCATCTTATTGTTCTTTCATCCTTGCTTCACTCCTTCAGCGATTCATCCCAGCAAATGTGGAGGTACTCACACTTTCACAATGGAACTCCTTCAGAAATTCGTGCGTTCGTTCTTCCTTGGGGACCCGCGATACCAACATGGTTGCTGTCGTTAAATTGTGTGGGCTGCCTCATGTCTTGCCTGAAAACTTGAGCTTTTTCCTGCAACACACTTGTACTAGTATATATCAGTGAAATATTCTGAGCAAAATTGCAGGGATTCCCCCAATTTTAGGACATCCTCAAATGTGATTGATGATTTCTGAAGGGTTGTATGAAAAAACTATGCGAACGTGTCCACTTGAATTGCCTCCCTAGCAGTCTAGCAGTGGTTGAAAGCTTAGAAAACCACGACTGTTCGAAACGAAAACTTGGAAGGACAACCTTGGTTGGCAAGACTTTGATCCACAGCCTGTGGTCTCTCGAACATGTTTTTGTTGTTTTTGAAATGGCGGAGCTTTTTTGGAAAGCTGTTGGCTTATTATGTTTGGAGAGATTGGTGGAAAAAACTGGTTGTCTTGGAAGCTATACAGAAGGTAAATCAGACAACAGGACATGATAAGTTGATACAGCAAAGTCAGTATACAAGTAGTTCCCGGGCGAGCCGGTGGCGGAAGTTTCAAAAGAAAAAAGAACCATATAGCAGAGAAAGAATTTGCCTATAGAATGTGCGCAAGATGACCGACCATTGCGATGTCCAATTTTTTTTGGGGGGTTTGAACGAAGCTTTTGCCGTTGCATGGCTGTGATGTCATGCGCATTGGGGTGATGTGTTTGTGATTTGACTTGCTTTCAAGTGATGTGGCTAGTTGTGACGTGATTTGTGGTACTGCTCCGGTACTACTCTGTACTACAAAGAACTACAACGTACTACTCCAACGTACTACTCTGTACTACAAAGAACTACAACGTACTACTCCAACGTACTACTCTGTACTACAAAGTACTACTCCGGCACTACTCTGTACTACAAAGTACTACGCCAGTACTACTCTGTACTACACAGTACTACGCCAGTACTACTCTGTACTACAAAGTACTACTCTGTACTACAAAGTACTACTCCAGTACTTCTCTGTACTACAAAGTACTACGCCAGTACTACTCTGTACTACACCAGTACTACAACGTACTACTCCGGTACTACATTGAAACGTCATTTACAATGCGCGGCGCAACAAGAGTCACCGTCCAACTTCACCAAATACTGCGCCTGCCACGCAAAATGAATGTCATCAATGATCTGCGTCACATATGAAACGTCATTTCCAATGCGTGGAGCAAGTAAAGTCACCCTCCAACATCACCAAATACTGCGCCTGCCACGCAAAATGAATGTCGTCGATGATCTGCGCCACGTATGAAACCTCATTTCGAATGCGTGGTGCAAGTAAAGTCACCCTCCAACCTCACCGAATACTGCACCTGCCACGAAATCTGGAACCTCAAGATTTCAGCGGAAACTCCCTGAAGTGCTTCCGCCAATAGAAAGACGATTCGAGGATAATCCGAGCATAATCCGAGGATATCCGAAGATAAAATCGTCATCTCGCACCCGCCGCTTCGGAGACCTTCCCGGTCCGATCTTGGGGACGATTTTGCATTGTAAAATACAACATTTCGCGCTCCGGCTATCTCCCACAATGTCACGAAGTGCTGCGCCTGCCACGAAAAGTCACCCTCCAACCTCACCAAATACTGCGCCTGCCACACAAAATCAATGTCATCGACGATCCGCATCACATATGCAACGTCATTTCCAATGCGTGGAGCAAAGTACGGATAGCTGGAACGTGACCAAATACTGCGCCTGCCACGCAAAATGAATGTCATCGATGATCTGCCTCACGTATGAAACCTCATTTCCAATGCGTGGTGCAAGTAAAGTCACCCTCCAACCTCACCGAATACTGCACCTGCCACGAAATCTGGAACCTCAAGATTTCAGCGGAAACTCCCTGAAGTGCTTCCGCCAATAGAAAGACGATTCGAGGATAATCCGAGCATAATCCGAGGATATCCGAAGATAAAATCGTCATCTAGCACCCGCCGCTTCGGAGACCTTCCCGGTCCGATCTTGGAGACGATTTTGTATTGTAAAATACAACATTTCGCGTCCCCGCTATCTCCCAAAATGTCACAAAGTGAATACTGACTGATCTGTTACTTGACTGATCTGTTACTGTACGAAACTATTACTTTACTGATGTGTTTCTTTACGGATCTATTACTTTACTGATCTATTACTTTACGCTACTATTACTTTTTACTGATCTATTACTTTACTGATGTGTTTCTTTACGGATCTATTACTTTACTGATCTATTACTTTACGCTACTATTACTTTTTACTGATCTATTACTTGACTGATCTATTACTTTACGGATCTATTCCTTTACTGATCTATTACTTTACGCGACTATGACTTTAGTGATCTATTACTTTACGAAACTATTTCTTTACTGATCTATTACTTGACTGATCCATTACTTTACTGATCTGTTTCTTTGAGCATTTTTAAAAGGTCGTAACTCGGAAGTTTCTCATCCAAACTTCCTTTGATTAAGTCAAACAGTATGAAAATGGATGAACATGGCCTATATATGCCAATATCATAAAGACATTGAAGGCAATTGTGCATAGGTAACATACCAATCTGTCGCGCCTCACACCAGGGTGCGAGGCCTTGTCAGCCGATACCTCCAGGTCTTGCAGTCGTACCAGGACGAGAAATACTCCTGTCATGTCATGTCTGGCTGGCATGACTTTGAAAGTTTTGGCTGTTTCATGTCTTAAGGGTCTTGACATATGCTGAATGGCCAAATAATCGCATGTGTTGTCCCAACCCAGTTTGGCATCATTCAAGCAGAGCTCCTGGAAAGCCTCAGAAACCAGTACTTCTTGGCCAGATTCCCGCAGATCCAGTTCGATGATCATGCGTTTGCTCCCAAGTGGATTTTTGTTGCAATGTGATTGAAAGCTACAGTCTATATGTTGAATCTTTTTTGAGAAAGGAGACCCCCCACGTATTAAGGCATCAAAGTTTGTACATTCCATGGATGATGCGCAGCTTGGGTAAAATGGTCACAGCCTCAGTTCAAGGAAATTTCGGCAGGTTTCCCACAGGTTTGTGAGGTGTCAATTGGTCAGAAGTGTTGCTTTCAGATTTGAATCTTGGGGGTCTATAGAGTCTGCAAGCATTGCAAGTCTTCAACTTTCGATCTGCTTCAATGACACAATGACAAGGTGGTGGAAGTGGAAGGTGGCCAAGAGCGTTTACTGAAAAGATTGGTGGATTGCTGGGTTGCCCAGGATGCTCCAAAGTGACCCTGTTCGCCTTTGAAGGGCATGGATTCGCACTGAAGAATAGCTGAATAGCTCCTGAGGGGAATCGAAATCTCAAGCGTTTTAATCCTTTCAACCTCAGATTGCTGAAATTCTGGATAAAGAAGCTGCCTAGAACATCTTTCATACCTGCAGTTCTGGACTCTTGCACATCCCCCCCGGGAACTCCTCACAACTCTTGAGGTGCGGTGTACAGGAGTTTTCAGCTCTTTCGTGGACCTTTCGCATGCAAGTTGAAGAATCAGGCCAGCTTTGCGAGAGCACACCACCTCACATGATGCTACAAGTCATGATTATCACATCAGTAAATCCTGGTTTCCCACTCCAATTATGATCCATTCCTACCCCAGATACCCCTGCCACTCTACTCCCTGGCCCTACCCCACCCCGCCCAACACAATTTATATTATTATATGGTGCGTACATATATATATATATATATATGTATCATGTATAGACTCGCTTCATCTAGATGTCAATTTCAAGTAAGTTCAAAGATATGTGTTTGCTGTTTAATGAAGTCCTTTTTTCTAGCAGACACGGACAGGAGATCATGCGCTCTTCTGGATTTGAGCCTGAGGCAAGTGTAGACTCCATTGATCATTGTGACTTCCACACGGGAGAAGACGTGTAGGATGATACGGTTGATGAACCAAAAAATATGCACTACAGTATGATACAGTATGTATGTAATTATATATATACATATATATGTTTTCTTTTTTGCTTTTTTTGGACCGCTTAAAACACAATGGGTATTCACATGTATTCACCATACCAGTTAGGATTTCTTCCATCAGCAGAATTGACATGTAGACTCCCTGGAACTAGCAGTTCGCTCTTCCAATTGTACAATGCGTACTGTTTCTAGCAGCTTCAATAAGTCATGGTTCGAGTGACCAGGTACGCTTTCACTATGTTGGTACTAAGTAAGGGTTAATTCTAGTACCTGTATATATGTATATATAAGTTCTTCAGCATCTGGATACTGTATTTGGAATGATAATATCGACGTTTCTTGCATTCTTGTGTGATTTTTGGGATTCAACGTCTACTGCATGAGTCCATATGCACATCATCCCCATAGGCCGGCCTGCCCAGGAGTTCTTCCGGTACGATCAGCTCACATGCTTCGCTGGCTACGTCCAACCCGACAGATGCCCAGTGGTCAAATGTGCTTTGCTCCACCTTGATGCTCATGGTCAAATTCAGCATAGCAATGCATAGCAGCTGCAGAGAGGTGACAGTGTACAATGAACAATGGCTTTACGTGGTTGCATACCAAAACCTTGATAGTGCTTAGGACTATGCACTTCAGATCCCAAGTATGGAGATGATTTTGGAGGAGCATCAGGCCGGGAACTTTTGGAGGGGTCTTTGTGGTGGCCAAGACAGAAACAAAAGATCAAGCCGAAATGCTGGTGGATGAGACGTTGATGTCTTTTGAGGAACTGCTGCAAGGTGGGGACGAGGCGGCATCGGGTCAGTCAGAACTTTGCCAAGTGTTACCAGAATCAATGAGTAAACGTGACAATAGCATCTTGGACAGATACAGAGCCAAGATTTGGTGCTGAAGCATCTCATTGCAGGATTCACATTCTTCGTCTTGGAAGAAGGACTTGGGGGGCCGTTGTGCAAGAGCACTTTGTGCTGAACAAAATCAATTTCAGAGTTTTGATGGAGTACATGCCTTCCAGGAAGACCCCGCCCTTTTCTCTGAGCATTTTCAACACAGGCGGAGAGCCTCAGCATCTCAGATTCGATCAAAGCATGCCAAGCTGCTAAATCATGTTGGTGCTTGTGAAAACAGCTGCGAGTCAAATAGCAGAAGTCCTGGTCATGTTCTCCCCCCATGGACGCGTCCATTTTCAAAAATCGAACAGCTTTGTAAGGTAACTTCTATAGTTGTTAAACGCATCATCTTCATTTCTGGGAGAATATTGGCTGATGCATTGAAGACCTTTATCTGCATCTGATTGGCAGGTTCAGCCATGGCTCTTTAGATCTCGCAGGACTCACAAAACTGGAGCGTTACCAGGTGGATGGTCAGATTCGATGGTCTTTGATGGGTTTTGTACGAGAGGTTGTAAAGAATCTAAGGGTCTGAAGCCGACAGTCAGTAACTGGATCGGATATTCTTATTCAATCCAATGTAATTATCCATTGTTTTTCCATCTTTTTCCCTCACAATTGACAGTACACTACATATGCATGAATGGTTCCATCCCGAGTTGCAGTGCATCCTCATCCCATGTAGGCTCTGCTGCAGCTCCTGAGTCCCGAGCGAGCAGATGATTGGCATGAGCCCCAAATCTGCAGTTTGCTGAGAAAGGCCAACCTTTCCTTTGTGTACGCATGGTGGTATCACAAATTATGTTTTCATATGTTTTCAGTCTGTGACCAGATGAGTTTTTCAAGTTCCAAAGCAGCCATCGAGGATCTTCATGCCGTTGACAACGTCATGTAGTGTCGTACCTTTGGCTTTTCAGTTGTGCCTAAGGTCCAGTTGGTTCTACATCTCTGGAGTGACTTGCAACATGCTTCGGGATTACAACTACTGCCAGGAGGTCTCTTTGGGAGGAAGCAACTACCATCGGAGATAGCTACAAAGCCACAATTATCGGCTCTTGCAGTTCGCAGGGATGGCTAGGTACGATTGAAGACGTTAAGAATGTTGCGGGTCATTTGTCCTCAACTTTTCATGGAATGCAGGCTTCTGAAAAGTGATGTATTTGGGCAACCTTTGAGTCTTCTCACCACAAAAATCCTCAGAGGTAGAAATTTCTCTTCTAATGATTATGTTTCCACTGATTATGTCGTTGATCCTGTAGTTTGCTGCAAATACACCGTTTAGGCACAAGAACAAATCTGGCATCTCCATTGCAGCTGGCCGTTTTCTCAAGGGACTTGGAGTGCGAGATGTGCAGGAGAGATGTTGTCAACATGGTTGATTTGTACATAAACAACGCTGGTGATATGGAGGATACTCATATGGGCTCATACAAACTCTTACACTCCGAGCAAAGACAACACTCCTAACAAAAAGGACAGATAGGTATTTGCATTTTTTGCAGAACCGGTTTGATGGCAAACTGCAAGTTTATAAAGCTTCAGGAAGTTTGCATCTCCATCCGATAATTTTCGAAGCATGTGGCAGCAATAGACTTTGAAAGGGACCTTGACACTCCAAACGTATCCAAAAGTAAAAGCTACCTTACCTGCGCCTTGGAAAGAAACTCTGTTCTTATGTTCTTGTTTCTGAACACCGCACCTTCTTTTACTTTGATATTCATACATAGTCATGAGTATTCATGCATCGTTATGTTTACGCTTCTTTGTCTTGGATGGAGAAGTAGCCATCGAGGTATCACAAGAATCTCAAGAGTCAGAAAGACTGAATGAGATTCAGATTCAATACTGTGATATCAGAGTCATATCCCCCTAGATCACTCTCACCAAAATTGTTGAGAGCCTACCCTGGATACCCTTTAGACAAGGTAGCATGCAGTGTCACTGAGGTCGGGACAATCCTTCAAGTTTGATGAAGAAGAGAATTGGGAACGGATCCTGGCGGTGAGAATCTCAATCAGAAAATTGCAACCGGCCGTGGATAAAAAAATGACAGAAATACATCGCCTCAAGTCAGATTGGAAGTGCAAAGGTGCCTCTTCTGGTATCGCACTATTTCAGATACAATCCCTTTGTATATGTTTATATCTATGACTTATAACTTATAGAATTTTCGAAAATCCCAACTTATCCACCTAAATCGCCTAGTAGAATGAATTCCCAGTTTGATTTGATCAAGGCACATCGAAACTGTTTTTTTGGGAGTTCGAAATCTGCAGATTTCTTTCACCTTTGGAATTTCTGGAGTTTTGGGAAAGTCGCAAGGGTTGCTCTTACATTTTATGTCCTGGTAATACCTGGCAATGCCTGGCAAAATTCCTGGCAATGGTTGCAAATGCGGACACCAAAGGGACCATGAAAAGTAGTATAATGTACTGTAAATTGATGCAACTTGATTATTTTCATTTCGCATACTATGGCGTTGGCGTGCCATGGCGGATCGATTATCGATTCACGATCGAGCGCTGAGGCGGATATTGCAGCGAGATTACCTTCAATCCGTGGGCTACTAAATTTGGTCAAGCATGACAATCCACAACTGCAGGCGAGAATCACTGAGAGATGGTGCTTATACAATTGCTTTGAGCAAGACAAAGAATATACTGAGGTGAGGTTTGCACTCCAGTTCGATTAAAGCCTATTTGTCTATCTACCAATGCAAGGTGTAGGTGTTCTATGTGTCAGCAAGACCTCAAAACAAGCCAGCAAGATGGATTGCTCAGAATTGGGGAGCCACAACAAATACGAGGAGATGGATGATCTTTGTGGTTTGCATGTTTCATCACAATGGTTTTGGGATCCTGATTTTTGGGACATGGCTATTTGTTCGTTGCAGGTTCGCGACAATCTTTGGCCCTTCCACATGCCAAAGCGCATATCAGAGAGCGGGCAAGTAGTGTGATGTTTTGTCAGAGCTTCACTCACTAGTCACTAGAAGTTGTAAACATTTGGTACTCCCAAGGTACATTTCCAAGTAGAACCAGACGTAAGGTCCTTTCCCGAAACTCACATTTAGAGAAGCAAGAGACTCAAAGATCAGAATACTTACAGGGGGAGTCGGAGAGGATCCGATTCAGATGGAGCACAGTATGATGTAGAGATACCACGATCCCATGTGGAGTGAAGTTCAACGTTTGGGTGGGACAGCCTGGATTTGCTTGCAGGGGACATGCAAAGCAAAGGGAGAAAGGGCGGTCGCAGAATCGTGCTTGGAGTTGAATCACTTCTGCCTGTTCAAATTGTGGTTTTGGATGTTTTTGTTGCATTTTTATGACTGTTGATTTAGAACCTTGAAAGAATATGAGTTGTTGTTTTTTAACACATGTTTTTATGTCAGTAATTATGTGGGTGTTTTCCAAGAGTCCGCAATGGTGGCATCCTAAAAAAGTGATGGTTCTTCAGTTACAAGTTACAACACACATCAAAACGTTTACAAAAACAACTGAGTTGTTGGGATGTATATATTTCCTATTCCATGAGGGGCCCCATGTTGTCCCTGTTTCCTTACCCCAAATAACGTGGGTAGCTGGGCACCATTTTTTTCAATCGATCTCGACTCGGAGGACCTTCAGTGGATGCGGGGAGCTCGATATTTCGATGTGCCCTTCGGCCTCGTTGAGGTCCGACAACTTCGGCCTAATGACCACAGCCCATTCAACAAGTAACAGTAAGAGTCAATAATAAGTCAGCAGGAAGCTTCTTTCTCAACCAGAAGTGTTTTTGTTTATTTGTTAATATTTGTTTCTTGTTTTGCTTTTTCTGATGTCCGTGGATCCACGCTGTTGAGGGTGCTTACAATTCACCTGCCGCCAGACCATCAAAGATGAGAAGTTGCCCACCATCACTGGTGCCATCGAGTTGAGGGTGACTATCACCTGTAAGGACGATCTGCCAGAGCTGCCACGATTGGTTCCGTTTTGTGCAGCATAGATAAGACATACCATCTTCTACCAGCGTTGCAGAGTAGAGTTTTTGTTCAATCCAGTTGCGCAACACTCAAGTATGCCAAAGAATGCTGATTTCTGCAGAGTTTCTTGCAGGGGGAAATGCTCCAATGAAGTCCTGCAGAATTTCCTCATATTTCCTCTGTACCAATATAACCATCCTGGAATACGAAACGCATCAAAAATCATATAAAATCAGAAAATGCTACGCAATTATTTGGATCAGAGGAATTGAAGAATTGAATTTTCAGGATGTTCTATCCACTCGAGGATGGGTAAAGGTTTGTTCAGCGTCCCACGGATTCCGGCCGGACCGGTCGAATCATTGAAGGACTTGAGATGCCTCGTTTTCCTTCTGAAGTCGGAACAGGAGACATCCAGCTGCTCCAGCCAGTTACAAGCAATGGAGTTTGTCGTGCTTTCGAAGTAGGAAGTCGGCTTGCGTCACACCAAATGTATCCGGATGTTGGTTTAGTAGAGAAATCCATGGAAATCCTAAAATTATCTTGTGTCAGGTTGAACTGAATCATTAGGAACTCACCAATTGCTTTCGTTCCTGCTGTTTATCTCCAGCGTGTTAAATAGAAGCACCGGTGTTTTTTTCCAATGTGGGAAACAACTAGCAATGGACCAACGGATCATCTCTGATTTATGTTCCTATTTCGCACCTATTGTAGGAAGTGGAATGACTGGGACCTCCCTTTCTTGTCCTTTGTCTTTTCCAACCTCTCGCTGATGGAGGACTCTCGCCTGTTGCTCGAGAGTGTTACAGCCTTCAGCACCCCTGGGCGCGGGGGGAGAGAGTATGGGAGAAAGGGATCGGCATTTTCAATGTCACATTGCCCAGCACTGGAGAGATTTGAAAGCAGACTTGAACAGGTTTGGGTTTATTGACTGTGATTTCATTTCTATGTGCTTTAGGCGGATTTGCACTCACGGAACTGTTCACTGAAAGTTGACAGGAACCCTGCAATGCTGTTTGCCTTCAAGCACTGTGATGCATTGAAAAAAGAAGGTCTTCAAGAGGAGCCGCTTGCAAATGACATGAGAACCATGCGGCAAGCTCACAAGCGGATGATGTCTTCTCAGATCTCCGAACATGTAGGAATTTTGTTGTGCGACTGGGTCCTTTTTCATATTCCAAAGCTCTCTTCGGTTCTTGTTCTGGTTTCGGCGGATTTCCCTTGCCTTGTTGTTTCATGACTCTTTCCCCGAAGTAGACTGTTGTAAATGTAGATTGACTGACAAAGATCATAGCAGATATAGCAGGGAGTTCATGCTGCGATGATTGCTCAAAAGCTAGAATATTTAGATGTAACACTAATGCCACAACATCTTCTATGTTGATGCGGCCAAAGACAATATCCATATTTGATTGCGTACATAGTAGAAAGCTCCAAGCTTTTTGACTGGCTTTACTCCTTGAGGATATTTGAGTTGCAGTAAGTTCCACATCGTTGGGGTCAAGTTCCATGTCACTGCGGTCGCTGTCTTCCGTTCTCCTTTGCTCCGTTGAATTCAAGATGATTTGTAGGGAGATTCATCATCACCCTATCAAGCTTTTTCGCGGACTCGAGCATGGCCAGGAGCATGATAGCGGCTGGAACCTCTATGATCCGGAGCAGGAAGTGCTGTGAACACCGGGATGGGGATCCAAGAGGATAGTCAATGGGGGTCTTTTTAGAATATGCATCCTAAAATCGAGTGGTTTCCCGAATTTAGGTCAACTACATGTTTGTACGAATCTGTTCGCTAATTCACCAACGCTCCCAAGATATAATCACCAGGATTCAAGCGCTGCTAATATTGACTTAAAGGACGTCGGAGAGCCAGGATGTTGGAGAGAATGTTCAATACAGGGAAAGACGGGGAAAATCGTTGTGTCAATCTTCCGGATGTTCTATTGTTCTATCAGATTCTGACTGTTTGACCATGACTTTGAGCTTATTCCATGGGGGATAGTAAATTAGTGCCGAACATATGTGTGTATATATATATATATATATTATATTAATATATATAATCCCATTATAATCCCAAATATTTGTTTACATATCCTTCACTAGCAAGGTTGATGAAGCAAACTCTGATGATTCACCAAGAAGACTGCTGCAAATGAATCTTGAAGTTGTCAGAAGCTCTTGGACACAAGGTTTCCTTAACAGAATGTGTCCCTTCCAAAGAGCTGCAGATGCGATGTGAAGGCTACTGTGGCTTTTCCAGTGTGTGGATTCTGCATATTCTGCATTTGAGGTTTCTAAAAGAGACATTTCATGACATGTGATGACATTTCATGACCGCTTTGACCCGGCCGAACTTTTGATTTCACACGCCACGCTGGCTCTTCACAGCGCCTGAAAAAGCGCGGGGGGCCCAAAGGCACGGCTGCTTTAGGAAAGGGAAGGAGGGAAAACAACGAAGAAAACTCATTACCTACTCGAATTGCACTAGTTTGTCATTCAAAATGTGATGTGTGTGCTGATCTTAAACATGAGCATCTTGCGAGACTCATGAGCATCAAAATGGAGAAAACATCGTTTGCAGATTCTACACATTGGTGGCTCGTGGTACTTAGTAAGTTGGCTGATACTGGTTATAGGTTATAATTTCGGTTATTTTTTTAAAGCCCGTGATTGGGGTTGAATTGCTATGGCTTACTTACTAGGTATTTAATTGTACCATCACCAAGTCACCAAGTAGCGTCCAAAAACTGATAAAGTCGAAATTGTATTAAATTGAAATACGGACAAGTGCCTTGGAAGGTCGATCAAAAGAAGTTTTGCTTACAGAGATTCCATTGAACAACCAATGGATCGATAGTTAATCAGTCATTTGACAATGAATCAAATCCACTTTCAGTCCATCACTTCATGCAGGGTCAACGAATGACCAGGACCAAAATCATTGCAGATACTGTGGTGAGTAGTGAGTAGTGAATGTGGTAGAATGTCAAATCGAAGTTGATAGGATGTGGGTCATAGTCAATCCAATTCAACCCACAAAAACAAGGTTACTGCTCTGTGTTCTAAAAAAAAATCAACCCTAAGATCCAGCAAGGTTTCCTTTTCCTAGCACTCCACTTGACTTGTATTTGAAGGATTTTTGTTGGTGGTTGAGACGGTCATTTTTCAGGGCCCCTTCTTTAGGTTCATGTGTCGGACCATTTATCAGGACACTCTCGGGGCCATGGCACGGCGAATGCCGCTCTCGCCTTCCCCAGGGCAAGACGAGGTGAAGTCGCCTGTGAGAATCTTGTTTCAGAATGCGATATCGGCGAGACTCAAATTCTTCTGAGCCCGCTATAGGTTTGAACAGAAATTAGTATCTTCCATTGCTTTTCCATTGGTTCTTTTCCGTTGATGATTTTTCCATGATTTGTTCCATGATATTTTCCATGATTTTCTATGATGTTTCAATGATGTTTCCATGATTTACCCCAACTTCATCATGGACATTTCCTACCCGCCGCACCTCGCAGGGCGCACCTCCATGGCCCAGGCGGACATTGGCAGCCAACAAAAACCACGACGTAGAATCCCAGTTAGTGGTTTTCATACAAATCTCATACGAATTTCATCTAAACCTTGGATGATTTGAATTTTTGTATACAGATTTCATATAAATTTCATACAAATCCAGTGGTTTCATACAAATCATTTCCAGATTTTGGGGAAGATGTTTAACTGACTCCTTTTGAGAAATACATCCATGATGTGATTCACATTTTACATATATATGTATATATGATATATGATCGAATCACATGATTTTTAGGAGATTTCTTGCATCCTTAGTGACGGAAAGTAATGGGATAATGTCGTAAATAATGGAAAGTGGTGAAAAGTAGTGGAACGCAATGGAAAGCAAAGGATTAAGAATTAGGATTATAGATTGGAAGAAAGTCAACAGGGCGTGTTCCACAAAAACAAAGAAGTGCAAAGATAATCCCAAAACTTCACACGCAAATTTATTGACCCTAAAAGGGTTGGACAAATGACAAAGGCTTGAGGCACATGTCTTAGTGACTCTTAGCTTGCAGCTGCAGGCGACGTCGCCGACGTGGCTCTCCATGTGGCGCAGAGCCGCGTTCTCCACCAGGCATTAGCAGCTGTGGACATCTATGACATGATGTGTCTTTGATTTTCAGCTGATAAATACTACAAACAGTCGTTGGCAATGTTTGCTGAACAAAAGGGGACATTTGTGCAAAAGGTTCATGACAGAGTTTCTGAAACCCCACGAGGTTTTCAGGTCCAAAAAGCAACCATCATGTCTTTGCAGGTAGTAGATCTCCAAGTCATTATGGAGGCGACCTCTCTGTGTTGCAGCAACGACTGAATTGTATCCTTTGTGGATAAAAACCGCAAATGAAAGTTTTTGTACCAGAACTTCAAATAATCAAAGTAAAATTTCCTGAAATACGAAAATACAATGGAAGTGGACCATCATGAATAGGAAGATGATATAACATTCCAAAGTCTAGAGTTGAAGGTTGCTGTTTTGTCACTTTTTTACCTGAAACAAGGCCAAGATAATGCTGGTGGGATGAAAAGCAGCTGGTCATCAACTCAGACATCGAAACCAACACTCGAAAAAGGTCCACCACAAAAAGTGGTTTAGGAATTGGAAAGTCCTCCAAAATTAGGATTACTTCATTCTGTATTAGTTGAGTGCTCCATGTAATGTTTTAAGAGTTCTTCCCATATCAGTTCAGCATCATGTTCCATGAATCAGGCTTCACTGAACATCCAATCATTTGATCCGGAGATGATTCTCCAACATGGGTGGTGGTATGTTATTCACCGTAGATTTGTATGTGGTCAAATTCTTACATAAGATCAATTGATGTCCCACAGATGGTGGGTGAGAAACAGATTCGTTGTGGCTAATATAAATCACTGTGATCTTATGTTCGCATTTTTACAGGCAAAATCACCTGTCCACACAATAGACAGTATCTAATAAGCTTCAATGCTTACATCATTCTTAAACATTCACACCAATTGACATATTAATTCATCCCTGTATATACATATACGTACACAAGAGGATATGATTGGTCATTTATCCCACCTTTTACGAGGTTATAGACATCCTTTTGCTTCTAAACCATCAAGTGATACCCGCACAGACCGACGTTTTCAGGTTGGACGAAGGCTCCGCCACACCACGGCGGAGGCGGCGCCGGAGGACGCGGCGGTCGCCGCAGCACTCGGCGTGTGACCGCTCGCGGTCGCAAAGGACGGCGGGTCCGAAACGGGTGAGAAAAGCAGTGGTGGTTGGGCTATATTGTGCTTGTGGTTGTTGTGATCATTCATTGTAATGATAAGGATCAATAAGTATTGCCTACTTGATTAGGGGTTCGGATATCTTCCACTACAGGGTTGATAGTGAGTAGCAAACCTGGCGGGCAGCATACCGGAATGCATTATATATAGGAAGCCCTATGAACTGAACAGAAACTGGTCGCCTTTGGGTTTTGAACGCTGTTCAGATAAACCAGTGGTGGAACACAGTAGAACATAGCGGAACCAAAACCGTGATGGTTTGACTTTTTAAAGCAGGATGCCACGGTACTACTTCTCTCATGCAAAAATTAATACACACCACAATTCGAAAAAGAAAAACAAATTTGTCACTGTCACCGTCACCTTTCCATTTTGTTTGATGTCGACAAATGTCTCAACAATGCGGTCATGCTGAATGTTTGGTAACAGAGATGCTGAAATCCAAAAAGCAAATGCATTTTGGTCTAAATTGCTATTCGATTCAATGGAAATGATTTCGTGCTTCCACGAAATCTTCGCATGGCTTCGGCGATACAAGTTTTTGCTTCCGCGACCTTCCGCCACCTTCCGCGACACGCTTTTGCGCTGTTTTGCTTCCGCAGTTCGCTTCATTTTTTGTTGGCCTTCAACTGTCAATTTCAAGGGTCAACCTCTGTCAAACTTGCTAAATACCCTTCCGCGAAATACCCCTTCTCCGCAAACCTGTAGCGAGCTTCCGCGGCCTGAACCGTGCGCGCAGTCTCCAAAGCATTGGGAAATTCCTTTAAATTGGTGACCTGGGTCTCCTAATATCCGGCTACTTATGATCCATGTCAACCCCATGTCGACTCGAAGTCTTTAGGGATGAATCTTGAATCATCAATCACAAATCTTTCATCCTAAATCATCCATCAAATTTATCTATTTATCTAAATCTAATGTATCCTTCAACATGTCTACCCACTGTGTTTGAGAATTGTCCATCACAATAATTTCAACGGCCCTGTTTGTCCGCAGGAGCAATCCCAATGATCGTAGACCGTGGATGGAGCGAGAGAAGGCCCGATGGATCCATCTTTATTGAATGCATCAAGGCTCAAAAAAAAAGGTTGTATAGAGGGATCAGGTGGTGGTGTAACCACGTCTTAGCCTACTATACAGTTTCTTTTCCTTTCCATACGTTTTACCTTCTTTATCTCGACAACGTTTTGCATGTACCCAAGAATTTTATACACCTGGTAATCCACTTTTTCATTTGGTAATCCACCTTTCCAATTTGGTAATCCACCTTTCCATTTGGTGTTTTGGTTGGGGTGGTAGATGATGTGTGATGAATACAACAGGTTGATTTCCTCTCAAATCATGAGTCCTGTTGTTTCGATCAGCTCCCCCTATTGGCCGCCAGGGAGGGGAGCCCTTGGAGGGTCGCTTGCCGAACAAGCACGATCCTTAGAACCTATGTGCCGATCATCTACCTCAGGGTGAAAGGGAGCCATGATAAAGAAATAGATGGGAATCATATGGAATTGTGCCCATCTACTTTGGAGGTGATTAAGATTCTCCTGGCTGCCAGCAGCCAGCTCCAATCGGGGTTTGGAAGATGATTGGCTTTTGGTATTCCCTTTCCGCTGAAGACATGATTCTAGTGGAATCTTCCCCATACTCCAAGGCTCGTCACATTCAAGGCTAAAATGACCAAACGAGATACATTAATCAAGAAACAGCAGCACAGGTCTAGAAAGGTGGAAATTGCAGATGCTGCAGATGTTTTTCGTTTTTCTTACTCAGCAGGCTGAGTCTCTTCATTGTGAGCTGCTTTCAACTCCAGCACCTTCAGTATCTCTATACATCATTGACACTATTGCACGGTGTTCCCTCGATTGAAATTGAAACCCCCTTTGGAAGTCGCACCTGTATGAAAGGTGAAAGACTGTTTGGAAAATAATGAAACTATGCATTGTTTCAGAATTTAATTTATGATCGTCAATATTGATTAGATATTTGAATATTGATTCGAATATATTCCACGAACGAGCAATGCATTAAGGATTAAGATTACATTGGAAGAAAGGCAGTCAGGGCGTGTTCCACAAAAGCAAAGGAGTGCAAAGAAAATCCCAAAACATCACACACAAATTTATCGACCCTAAAAGGGTTGGACAAATGACAAAGGCTTGAGGCACATGTCTTAGTAACTCTTCGCTTGCAGCTGCAGGCGACGTCGCCGACGTGGCTCTCCATGTGGCGCAGAGCCGCGTTCTCCACCAGGCATTAGCAGCTGTGGACATCTATGACATGACATGATGTGTTTTTGCCCTTGATTTTCGTTGCTGATTATTACAAACAGTCGTTGGCAATGTTTGCTGAACAAACAAAAAGGGGACATTTGTGCAAAAGGTTCATGGCAGAGTTTGAGATTTTCAGGTCCAAAAAGCAACCATCATGTCTTTGAAGGTAGTATGTCTCCAAGTCCTTATGGAGGCGGCGACGACTAAACTGCATCGTTTGTGGACAAAAACCGCAAATCAAAGTTTTGCACCGTAATTTCAAATAATATCAAATAATCGAATACAAATTCCTGAAATAGGAAAACACAATGGAATTGGACCATCATGAATACGAAGATTATCTAAGATATTCCAAAGTCTAGAGTTGAAGGTTGCTGTTTTGTCACTTTGTTACCTGAAACAAGGCCAAGATAATGTTGGTGGGATGAAAAGCGGCTGGTCATCAACTCAGACATCGAAACCAACACACGAAAAAGGTCCCCACAAAAAGTGGCTGAGGAATTGAAAAGTCCTCCAAAATTAGGATTACTTCATTCTGTATTAGTTGAGTGCTCCATGTAATGTTTTAAGAGTTTTTCCCATATCAGGTGAGCATCAATCAAAGCTCCATGAATTAGGTTTCACTCAGCATTCGATCATTTCATCCTGAGATCATTCCCAAACATGGGTGGTAGTAATTTAGTGTAGATATTTGTACGTGGTCTAATTCTGACATAAGATCAATTATCGATGCCCCGCAGATGGTGATTTTGTCACCGTTTGTTCAGGATTTTCTGGCACTGAAATATCCTTTGACCCGATGAGCAATTCTTCTGGTGGCTGAGAAACGCATTCGTTGTGCCTAAAGTGCATCACTGTGATCTTGTGTTCGCATTTCTACAGACAAAATCACAATAGACAGTATATATATAACATATAACATATATATATATAACATTATGAGTGTGTATTTATGGTGTATGAATATTGATACCAACTGACGCATAGACATTCATCCATGTATGACCATATACATATATATATATATAGATATGTGGGCTGGGTGCGTTCTCCAGGCCCCTTGGAGACCCATTGTATTAGATGATTCGTATCATGTGAAAACGCACTGAGCCCTCATTCTTGAATATAGTGTTACAATATGTTACAATACTGTTGTAACACATTTGCAATGCATATGCTTACAGTCAAAGTGTAGCTTGTGCCACCAAAACGGATCTCTCCGTACTTCAGATCCAGTCACAGATCCATTACATCCAAAGATCTAGCTATCCTTTGACGCATAGTTCGTGCAAGAGACCAAAGACACCAAAGTCGTGGCTAAGAGCAAGGACAAGGAAGGGGCCACGGCCATTGAGGATTTAACTGCTGCAAGTGCAAAGTCAGATGGTGAGTTTTGCCTGATGCAAGAGCGTCCTGTGAACAAACGCCACAGGGCGCAAAGCCAGATGATGAGAAGGTCCGTCGCAACCGCAAAACTTTCTGAAGCTCATCTTCAAGCTCTGGAAAACCAAGACCCGAAGAGGCGCAAACCCAGATGGCGCTTTGCCGCGTCTTGAATCTTTGGTCATAATCGATGGATGTGTCACATTCACACACCGGTTGCGGGAAGCCATCAAAACCGTTAGAGAGGCCATGTCTATATAGAAAGCATGGCTCTTCTTCCGTAGTTGGCTACTCCAATGTCATTGCATCGCATGCTATATGCTATGGGGCTTGGAAATGCCCGGAAAACGCGCCGCGCCCATTGTTTTAGAGAGTAATACTGTTGGTGGTCCAGGAGTCCGGCACCACCAGTACACTTTCCAGTGGTGAAGGCATGATTTCTGAACCATTCTGAACCATCAACAAATACTCGTTCCCTTCCAACACGTCAACCCTCGCAGTGCTTCGACCCACGTTTTCAGGTCGGACGAGTGCTCCGCCACGCCACGGCGGAGGCGGCGCAGGCGGACGCGGCGGTCGCCGCAGCGCTCAGCGCAGCGCTCCCGGCCGCGAAGGAGGGGGGGAAACAAACCTACGATTGTTGTGTTTGTGTTTGTCCTTGTGGTTGTTTGTGATCATTGTGAACAATCACAATTACTGTAACTATAAAATACGGCAGAGTGATGCTATGTGATTGCGATTAGGCTGCCAACTTGAAATTGAGGTGTATATTCACGATTTTTGAAATGTTGTGTGGGGTCGTTGATAGGTACGTGAGTAGGGATTCTGGTTTGAGTAGCAAACCTGGCAAGCAGCATGGGGTAATGCATTATACCCGATGAACTGAACAAAAAATTGATCCCCATTGGGTTTTGAGCAACGTTCAGAAAACTAGTAGTGGAACATAGTAGAACTTAGATTGACTTTTCCAAAGCAGGATGACACGGTCCTTCTCATGCAAAAATTGATACTTCCAAAAAGAAAAATCAAATTTGTCACCGTCACCCTTTTTAGTCTGATTTTGTTTGACGTCGACCAAATGTCTCAACGCGCGCGGATAATGCTGAATATTTTATAACAGAGATGCTGAACTTTGAAAAACAAAGGAGCAATCTCAAAAACATGAGGAAATCCCATCAAGTTGGTTTGTGATTTTGGTCTCCTGATAACGAGCTACTGATCCATGTCAACTCTGGGGTAGTAGATCGATCAGCAATGCTTGATGGAAGCGGAGCTAAGTCCCACAAAATGGTTGGGGATGAATCTTGAATCATCAATCACAAATCTTTCATCCTAAATCATCCATCAAATCTATCTAATGATATCTAACGTATCCCTGCATATGTCTACCCATGCTTGAGAATTGTCCATCACAATGATTTCAACGGCCCTGTCTTTCCGCAGGGACGATCCCCATGATCGTAGACCGTGGATCGAGCGAGAGAAGGTCTGATGGTCTGATGGATCAACCTTTGTTGAATGCATCAAGGCTAAAAAAAAGGTTGTATAGAGGGATATAGGGGGATATAGAGTCGGTACTTTGGGGTTCCTATGATCGTTTGAAGAAATTGGCAAAAAGGATCAAACCAGTGTCCTTTTTTAGGGAGGGGGACATGATTTGTGGTGGTCGATTTTATCTCAACACAAGAGTCCCGCTGTTTCCAGCTCCAACCCCTTCGCCAGGGAGGGGTGAAGCTCTTCGTGGGCCGCTTGCCGCGAGAGGTGAACAAGCACGATCCTCAGGGTGAAAGGAAGCTATGATGAACCAATACATGGGAATGGTACAATGGAACAGGAAAGGTGTGCCTAGTGCATGAAATCATCAGAATTAGCTGCAGGACTGTTTTTTAGGAAGGTATGCCTAGTCGGCGTTCCATGGTGTATGGAATTGTGCCATTTGCATCCATTTGCTTTGGAGGTGAATATCCTCCCAGCAGAGGGACGATTGTATATACTTATTTGGAATTTGGTATTTTTGGACGGAACACATGATAATTGGAACAGCTTGCCTTGCTGTTGCCAGCCTAGTCTAGTTCAGGAAATTGGTGTGTTTTGGGAACGCACGGAATGGCTTGCAGCGCTGTACGACTTCCTGCATCCTAGTGGTTTGGTCAAGGTATGAAATCACTGCACTACAGATATGCGACAAAATGATGCTCACCACAATGATGTTATTCAGCAAACTCTTCTACGGAAATGCAATTTCACTACTGAAATGGGTACTCCGACGTGGAGAAGAGTATAACATATCTAGTATGAAGCTAGGATGCTGTTGTTTGAGTCTTTCAGTGTTGTAGAGATGTTGAGAAGAACCAGACTTGCTTCAAGAGATTTATATATTTCCTCGACGTTTGTTGATTCTGTCAGGGCCCAGCTTGAAGATTGCTTCAATGAGTTCGGAGAGGTTCTGGAGGTTTTCGTAATTGCCTCACAAGCCCAGTCCTCAATGCTTCAGCTTCGCGTGCTGCGACTCAGTGCCCTCCGAAAAGCAAGCAAGGCAGCGAGTGGTGTAGGCTGTGCATTTGTACGCATGGCCTCGTAGGGACACCAAGTCAATGATGTTTTGGCATTTGGTGGTGAAAATCTTGGAGAGAAATAAGAAATGGTGAATGAAAGTAAAGATTGATAGTGGAAGCATATCCAAGCAATGTTGAGACATGCAAATCTGCAGCCTGAAAGGATCCAGACAAGAGATGTCGAGAATTGTCCCCTTTTCTTCGTTTTGTTAGGCCCCGTTATTTTCGTTCCTGCTGAAGTTGAAAGCTTTAAAGGGTCGACGTAGTGACCGTAATAATGAGAACAGTGCGAGTTCCGAAGGAACTTGAGCAAGTTGCTTTCGATTTCCAGCTTTACCCCAAGAATGAGATACAGTGCTTTGCATGTCAAAACCGCGGCCTGTCAAATCGTGTTGAATGGGTGGATTGTTAGCTGATATCGCAAGGATATGGCAAAAGCAACTGTTTTCTTGCAGAGTGAATTTAGTCATTGCACATATATACGGGGATTGACTCTTACACAACCCTGATTTTCCCGGTTTCCCCCTATTCCAGCTACTGTGGTTTACCTAACATGTAGCCAAGTGCATGTTTGTGCTCCCTCCTTTTTGGGGGAAGATGAAGCCAATTCGACGAGAATTTGGAGATAGGCCATACATCGTTAACCAAAATTAGCCATGATTTAGGATGAATAAAGCTAGTGACTTTAAAGTGACAATGGCCTCGGCTTCCTCAGCCTTTCTTTGACGACTTGTTGAAATCAGGATCGATGCTGCTGAAGAAGCGATTGCCGATTTGCATGAGCAGCGGGTGCGGCGGGCGGTGGGCCAGCGTTTCCCAAAAAAATAGAGGAGTTTCAGGTCAGGAGGTAGGTGAAGAATTTTGATTTGGCAAGAAACTGAAAGAATTTGGGCGCCATTGTGACAATTTCATGCAACTTCTGAGCGAGAAATTGATTTCTTTTGCCATTCGATCATTTGACAAAGTAATAGGATGTCCACCATTTCTAGATGCATCTCCTCTTCCAAAATGCCGATTTCCATAGCAAAACTTGAGGTTCAATCAGATTTGATTGTCGATTCCTGTGAGGTTCTCATCAAGGAACAAGCAGAATTGGGTCCCATGCAGGCAGGGCTGTCACGAGGGGCTATAACTTGCCATCATCATCACTTCCCACCATATCCCATTCTTCACCATTGATGAATTTTGGAAGAATCTCGGTTTTGCTGCAACTTGAAAAAATAAAATCCATTATAATTTTAATAATTTACAATTTATACAGATACATAATAGCATTTCATGTTGACACATTGTTTACTTCTTTTTGAAGGTCGGGATGTTGCAAAATCATTGAAGTTTGGATGTTTCTCCTTTCCAGGTCGCTTTTGCCAAGGGCGAGGCCATCCGATTAGGCCAGCCAGCTGTGAATTTCAGCGAGATCCGGGGAGCCGAGACCGACCTTCTCGACCGACCCAACGGGCGGGGCCAGGTCTCGATGAGAAAGAAGAAATTCTGCCCAGTTTCAAGGAAGCCAGGCAGAAGGCGAGCACCGAAGGAGGTTGAGACTGATTTATCAATTGGACTCCATCAATTTTCTGGGTGGTGGCACCTCAAATATGGTTTAATTTTCAAAGCCCTATTTGGGGAAGATTCCCAATTTGACGAATATTTTTCAGATGGGTTGAAACCACCAACTAGTCAATCATTGGACCATCAATTGTTGATCTGTTTCAGAAAGGGGAAGTGTTTGTTGTCATCCAATTTCAACTGAAACTGATTTAATGATTGCTGTGTTTGGATCCAAAGATCATGTTCACAGATGTCTTTTGTAAGATCCGTTTTGAGGTTGGTGAAATATATGACATATGTCGTCCTATCGGTCATATTTTGCCATATGTCCAAAACGTTCGGCATATTTTGGTGAAATAAACGCCTTTTTTGCGTTTTTCTGTGTACGTGTTGTGTCAGCGCACAGGTTGTAGAGCATCATGAAAAGAAGGAGTTCATTGAAAAGATACAGAAGGAGCCTGTCTTTCTGCAAGTTTGCATCACGACACACAGGGCCACAATGGCTCCGTGTTCCATATGTTTTGATCAGAGTTCATCTGTATCACAAGATTCATACGACAGCAAACGGTTCCAACCGAAGGAACCAGGTGTTGGAGGCAACATGCATATCATGGACATATCTTCATTATGAGTGTGTCTCACTTGTGTCTCCAGATTTTCTCCCAAACAGTCCCTTTTTTTCGAGGAAATCAGTAGATTTGAGAGTGCTTCATTTGGGAACATAGCCCATCATCCTGGTGCCCCAAATCCCCATGTTTACTCCTGTCCAGGAGCAAGCTAAGGTGCCCATGGGTTGAGATCCGATGATGTGGTCAACGTTTTTCAGCCGTGGTTTCATTGGTCCGAAGCATCCTGGGTTTGACATAGATGAAAAAGGATGTCACACTTAGAATATCCCCGGATGTCCACTTTTACCTATTGATATTGATTGATGTTGGGGATGGTAAAATCATGTAAAATCTAAGTATTCTGGGATAGTCGTAGTTCCATAGTAAATGGGGAGCCAAAAAAAAACGACCTACAATCCCCGAAATCAAACAGATTCAGATAAAATATCTTCCTTTGTCAGGTCATGTTCAGAGAATCTGCAAGACTCAATCTGTTTTGCCAGTTTGGTTTGTTGCTTTGTCGCTTGTTTGCCAGATTGTGGAGTATCAGCACGCGCTCATGGCTCACCACCAGGCGACCATGGAATAGCGGCATAGCAAGGGAAGCCCGTGAATGACTCAAGTAGTGAGGAGTCAACAAAATAGCAGGTGACACGAGACCTCGGAGGTCTCGTTTCAGCGTCAATATACACATATCAGGGATGTGGTCGTTCCCTGGAGCATGAAAAACCAAGTTAGAGCACATACAACATTCTGGTTGAAGCTGACGTTGGTTTAAGAGGAAAAACATGGGAAGCCGCACTACAGAAAAACAACGCAGTGGTTGACGGTCCTTGCCACAAATTCATGCTGAAGCTGCTGGGCAGCCTGAGCCGTTTGACATGCACAATTTTGGTTTCTGTGTTGGTTTGATTGGCTTAGTTGGCCAGGAAATCCTGCAACAGATTCAAGATAAGCCTCGAGAGGAGTCAAAGCTATTGGGTTGGTACACCGCAGGTGTTCCAGACTTCGCATGGCTGAAGTGAATTGCTGGCTTTAAACTGATGTTGTTTCATCCCTTCATTGGGAGCATTTTCTCACGACTGTTTTTATGAAAGTTTTCTCAACCAGGTGATGAAGACTTGATTTGTAAGGATCTGTTCACTTGTCACTTATCCATATAAGTCCCAGATGCGTCTCCATCCCAGACCAAATCAGGAGATAATACACAGCACATCATGACTGAGACCCAGGAACCAAAGATACAGACAGCCACTTCCACGTAAGAACGAATACTAGAAAATATCTAGGTTTGGACTGATTATTCTTCATTTGGTCCCTTTTGGATCCTTTTGGATCCCGGGGTGCAAGATGTCATAAACATTAGGAAAGATCCCAATTTGGTGATTCAGGTTTATGCCAAGCAGATCCAACAAAATGCCCTCTGAGAATATGGCTTAGATGTTTGAGCACTTTCTCTCCTGGAAGAAGCCTGTTTGAGTTTAGCTTGTCCATTGTCATTTTGGCTTGAGTAGGTTATCGATCACCGTGTTTATGCGTTGACGATCTTGTGGAGAACAATCCAATCATAGGATATAGGCTTGTTAATTCTGCAACACTACCAAGTGGATACTGTAGAATCTTGCAAAATCATTCATAGATGTAGTTTGCTGTTGGGATAGTTTATATGATATCATCTTCAATATACTAATTTCTTTCCGTTTCATTCTATTTCAACAGAAGTTTCTTAAGAAAAAACCTTCAGTTGTGCCGCTTTTGGACACCCAAAGACTCTGCCAGGATTTAGTGGGCATAGTAAAAGATGGGCAACGCAATGGTGGTCAGCCATTCAAGTGTGGCACCCGAATCCACCGGCCAGCCAAGGGGAATTCACCATTCCCCAAGTGCGGGTGTGAAGGTGGAGAAATTCCATGGATTCCAACCAAACATTACGGACCATTCTCCAAGCAGGGTTTTGGACAGAAAGAAAACAAACATGATTTGATAATATTTGGGGGGTTCCTAAAATGGTGGTACCAAATAGCCATTGGTTTTCCTACTAAAAATGATCATGTTGGGGTGTTTTGGAGGTACCACCATTTTAGGAAACACCCATTTGTTTCGAACCTGCAAGAAAAAGAGTAGAAAGAAGAAAGGTAGAGGAAAAAGGATTCCAATGCCCAATGCCAAGGCAGCGGTGGTGGAGTTTTTGCGATGCCGGTTGGCCATGATCTTAGGAAGACAGAAACATTGAAACACTTGCAGTTGGCAAGTTTTTCAGAACACAGTGAAAGATTGGATCTTCAAAAACCTTCAGAACATGGAACATGATCCTGCTGCGCCAAGTGATTTTTTGTCACCCTTTTTCAGCTATGACGTGAAATTCAGGTCACCCCTAAGATCCAGTGTATGGCTTCGAGTTTTCAACCAAAGTTTTAAGCCTAAAAGCCCTATTGATCCTCGGTGGTGGTAAATGGGGGGTTCAGACATTTACAAGTGGAATCCCCCTATGAAGTCGGCAATGATTCGTGAAGAGTGTCTCAACATTAGGGGCCACAAAATCCAAAAAATGTTGAACTTGAGTCACTTTCTTGCCGATCTTGCCATAGATGTGAACAGCTTCTAAGTCCCCGGGGGAATTTCTGTGAACATCTCTCCCTTCCCCAAGGCCCCTCAAAATGAATGACACCATTGGTTTGCCTTGCCACCAAAAAAATCGTCCATCCGACAGGTCCGGATGCCGTGACTACGATCCGAATCATCACTCCAAGGAGGCATTGACACATTTTGTCTCAGCGCCTTGGTGTCCGAAACGAATGTTTTTAGGGGGAAAAATGGGGGGGGGAAACAAAACCGGAGTTACCCCCCCGAAGTTTAACATAGCCCCTGAAAAGTTACCTTCCCAATAGGAAAGTAGTCTTCCAACCACCATTTTTCAGGGGCTATGTTAAACTTCGGGGGTGTACTTACAGATCACCAGAGCTTTTGGATGGAAGTTAATTTTTCAGCTTCCTTCTAGGGGGCAATACCCTGGGTACGGTTCAAGGGATGAAGAAACCTCAAACTTCAAAAAGTACTGGGGTATGCAACTACAGCATATTGTACAGTATATATACACACATGACACATGCAACTCCCATTCGTATCCATTCGTCATTTCTAGTCATATTTTGATCAGAATGAAGCTGAAAATCTCCTGTCCACGCAGTAGATATCGTGGAAGCTTCACGGCAAAGAAGACTTTTTCCAGGTGCCTCACTCTCCCAAGACTTACAAGAATTGTAGCAAAACCCAAGGCCTTCTGAGTCGACACTTGCAAAAAAGTCCAAAGCTCTCCAGCTCCCAGGTTCTTGCCCTTGTCTTTAAGCACACCATTTTTGAATCAACTCACGCGTACACATTGAACATCCGCAAGAAGTCCAAGTGAAATTTCCCAGCTAAATTTCCCATGGGAGAAAAATGCGTCAAGAGTAAAGATGGATCGAAATGGTTTCAGCTCCGAAATCGTGAAGTATCAACTGGGCTAATAATGTGCCAACCAGATCCAGGTTCATTCTGTAAATCACCCTTTAAATCCTTTAAAAAAATAAACATATGTTCAATGAAACTAAAAGAAGTTAAACCAAAAGAGCACTCCAGGAAATCAGACTTTAGCAAGGAGCAAAAGAAAACAATTACAAAAAGTGAAAAAATACAATGGAAATTGTAAAGGATAAAAAAGCACAGCAACACCAAAGAGCAAACGTGGGGAAATTATACAGATGAAAATGACGTGCTTGCAGAATTCTATTTTGTATTCTTACACAGCTAGATAGAATAGATTTAAAAAAATAGAATATAAATATATACTTGTTCAAGAGAAATAGCAAGATAAGATGGAACCGGGAAATGGCGCAGTTGGTGAGACCCAGCTATGTAGTGTCAGGGGGTTGGTGCTCCAGGGACAGGCTGGGGTCACATAGTGCAAACAGGGGTGCACCCAAAATCTGCAAAGACCCTGGGAAAAAGCAAAAAACATGAAGCACAAAATAAGCAATGCCGCTTTTCATGTTTTTGATGTCTTTTTCCAGAAAAAAACTGA
>DF242387.1:1222-24908 GCA_000507305.1 Breviolum minutum Mf 1.05b.01 | reverse complement strand
ACACACACACACACACACACACACACACACACAACAACAACAACAACAACAACAACAACAACAACAACAACAACAACAACAACAACAACAACAACAACAACAACAACAACAACAACAACAACAACAACAACAACAACAACAACAACAACAACAACAACAACAACTGCAGCAGCAACAGCAACAACAACAACAACAGGACAGGACAGGACAGCCCTTTCTTGGGAGAAGACTGACCACCGACCACCCCGACCGATGTGACCACCAACCCTTGCCCCATTGCTTTTTTTTGCCTTTATGTGTTTTTTCCTCTTGCTTTTTTGTGCATCTGTTGGGTGGCCTAGTTTTACAATTACTTTTTCCAATCCCTTCTCTTTTCCTTTTTCTCTACTATTTTTTTTCAACTAGCGTGAGGTTACGAATAAAGCTAAGCGGTTATCCCAACGCTCAGCAGAGTTTTGTGATTCGTGCTTGGTCCTATGACTTGCCAATGGTAGCCTTGGTTCGTTGACCACAAGGAGCAGTTTCCCAGTAAAATGAATCAGCTCAAGCGAAAAATTTGGGGGATCCTCCCGAATTCTGCACAGCAGAGTTGGGGGCTTGCTGGCGAACCACTCCCTTGTGTTGCACTAGAGTTTGGTCCATCAACGGTCAACCCAAAAAGATTTTAAAAAAAAACCTACTGGCTCGCCATCGGGATGGCAACCTGTAAGGTTGCTTCCACGGAGTATGGCTTGAATCCCAGGATTTTTTCAGTTGGCATTCTTTGCTTCCGAGGAAACAGTGGTCTGAAGATGTTTTTTTGTCTTTCTTCCCAACAGGAAACATCTTTGGAGAGTACTTTCTTTCTGGGGAAAAAAACATGTCTTTTGGAAGGTTGTTGAGTTTGTCCTCCCAGCTGCAGGTATTGAAAATTGGTTTAGATCTCGCTTCTCCAAGCTGCCAGACTTGCCAGAGAAGCCCAAAGGGATAGGCGCCACTCTTGGGGTGTTTTTTTGGACCTCATGGCTTGGTCGCAACAAAAAGATGGTTGTCCTGGAAAAGATGCTTGGATTCTGGGGGGTTTAATGCATTAATCCAATATTTGTACTCCCAGTGCTCGCCATCAACAGCACGCATTGGTCTGGCAAGTGTTTTTTTTTTTTCAGGAGGACCACCTGCCCATTTGCCACCGTCTCATCCTCAGAGTTTTCTCCTGCCTTTAAATTTTGAGATATTATGCAGCTTTGGAAGGGGCCTTTCAAGCCAGATTGACGTCATTTGATCATCTAAGGCCTGGTGGAGCGACACCTGGTCCTCCAGGTGCTCCTCCACCACCTGGCATGCCGCCAGGCATGCCTCCAGGCATGCCACCAGGCATGCCACCAGGCATGCCCCCTGGCATGCCACCAGGCATGCCACCAGGAATGCCACCAGGTATGGCACCAGGTATGCCACCAGGAATGCCACCAGGTATGCCACCCGGCATGCCACCAGGTGTGCCACCAGGTGTCCCACCACCTGGTGTACCACCAGGTGTGCCACCACCAGGTGTGATGCCCATGCCACCACCGTTGGGGAGCTCAGCTACTTTGGCGAGACTTGACAAAGAAAGACTCTTAGAATCGAATAGCGTTGTGACCGATGAAAGCTGAAAGCGAATCTGGTTTTGTGATGTTATGACGTCTGCCATGGTTATGTCTTTGAATCTTGGCTATCTCGGGTACCCAAAAAACAGATGATGATCCTGTTCAAAGGAAAGGGCAATGATTTAGGAATGAGAAAAAGGCTGAGTTCTGACGGCCTTTTTGTAAGGCCCGGCATGCCGCCGTTTATGGGCCCGGGCATGCCGCCTATGCCGCCAGGGTGCGCGATTGCAATGATATGAACAGGGAACAACAAACGGAGCCTTTTGTGAGGGCTGTTTCCATCTGTCGCCCCTGCCAGGATGCCGTTCCCGCCCATGGGGCCACCACACATGGTTCCACCACCATTAAGTTTGCACCTCAAAGAAAAAGGTGTAGGTTTGGACCCGGGTGTTGAAAGGTGTCGCTTTTGTCAAGCTGTGTTTTATCCTGGGTGTTTGTGGAATTTTTCGCCAAGTTGGAAAAGTGTCCTTTACAGAATGTGATTGGCTGATTGATGGTTCTCCACAAAAGGTTGTGTGTTCATGTATACTTGCCCTCATTTGGGTTCCAGTGATGGGCGTGTCAGCTAGGTGGTGAGATCCCTGCTGGAGACGGCGGGGGCGGTCGTCTCTTGGCATAAGAGTCTTACTTACCAAGCAGTAGTGGAATACTGCATTTAGGATGATTGAGAACTCCTTGTCAATCTATCATTTTGAGCAGCTATGAAGACCCTGGGACCCTGATTGTTCGTTTTATGCATGGGTTTAGAGGGTTATACTACCCCATGATATATATGATATAGGGTTCATAATAATCCATTCCAAGGGTCCTATTGACTGTTAAACCCACCAGCATGAAAGCAAAGAATTCAGAGGGCAGAGGTGAGAAGTCCCTTAGATTTTACGAAATAAAACGATAAGTGAATGAATATTGATACGTTTCACCCGAATACTCCCCTGAGCACATCTTGATGTTTAATCACTCCTCACAATTAAGCCCAGTGAGATGTTTGCGTTTGAAACAAAATTGTGTCCCATCCCACCAAAAAGATTAACATAAGTTCAATTCACCAAAATCATAACATTCCTTACCAAAAACCAAAGAAACTTGCTTTGACAGTTTAATCCTCCGAATCTCTGAAACATACAAACAACGCCAAAAACAAAGATACGAGAATTGAATCAAAGATTTTCTTTGGCCTTGCCCTCCACCCAGTTTGCTAGTCACCAACAGGAGGGGGTCATGGTTTTTTGCAAATGGAGTTATCAATGTTTTCATTGTTGCGTGGGATTCAATTAAAGGGGACAGATTCTAACAAATTCCGTTTAAGGTATACCCGGCATTTTGGATGGACGTTGGGGCTAGATACAAATGAAGAGGTTTCAGTCTTTGATTTAAGAAAGGCAAACTTAGTCTGTTGGGCTGCAACAAGGCCCTCGACGGGCAGATGGCCGGAGACCAAGCATGTGTTTTCATCTTCGAGAGTCTTATGGATTGAGAAGTTTGTGTTTTGGAACGGCCCAAATGGACAAGCTTCATTGTGTGATGAGCAATAATGAGGCCTGACATCCACTAGAAACTGCCAACAAATTCCATAACACTGGTTTCAAAGTATCTGAAATGCTTTTACATGGTTCACAAACTCTGTTCCAGCAAAGCTGAAATGCAAAGCATATTTTTTTTGGCTGAAATGGGTGTTTCCTTAAATGGTGGTACCCCCAATCTCCACCCCAAAATGATCCATTTTTATTCGGAAAACCCCATGGGCTGTTGGGGAAAGGTACCACCATTTTAGGGTTCACCCCCAAATGGAGATTCGCTTCAAAATGATTTACCCTTTGGTAAACTAATATAGCTGGCTGGAAAATCCCCATTTCAATAGGGAATACATCTTCAAAAGGTCCATTTTCTATTGCCATGTGTGGATGATTTTTCCATACTGGTCATTTGGTCCTTGGCGCCAAGGTCCAGCCATTGGTGCCAAAACACTCGCAAAGGCTTCGGCGCCTCAACCGTCTTGGGGACTCAGAGATGGCGGCCGTAGCATGGTGGCATGGGGTTGGGGCCCACTTGGAGGATCACCCCACTTAGTAATCAGTTAGCAACCCCCATTTATGAGCCATTTAGGCCATTTGGAAGGGGGAACAACTCCAGTTACAGGATGTTAGGGGACTTACTAACCATGCTTGCTAACTACTTATTAACTGGGATGATCCTCCAAGCAGTTTGCCAATCTGAACCACCAAAATACAGTAGCTTCAATTTTTGTTGGGTAGAAAATCTCGGGCAACCATTCATGAATTCATGAATTCATTCATTTTCTATTGTTATTTGCTATTCGGAAATGCCTCCAAAAAGTGATGCCAGAATCGATGATGCTTGTGTGATCTCTGATTTGCTGGCACACAGGAATTTTTACAAACCAACCACTAACTAGAGTAGCTCAGAATGGTTTGAAAGTTTCTTGAAGCAGATACTCTTCATAGATTTTCGTAGCAGAGCAAAGATGTTCCTCCAGTTCGCCGCTGTTCAAATACATCCAACCGTCCACACGACTTCAAAGTAAATACACCACCTCCGAAAGTTGGATGGACCCTGAAAAGTTACCATCTTAAAGAGTAGAGTAATCTTTCAACCACCATTTTTCAGTGAGATGGCTCGTCATCCCAATTTGTGACTTTAGATTCTGTAGTCGTCCCCCTTTTCAAGATACTACACAGCAAAAAAACAAATAAACAAACAAAGGTCTGAATTCTCCTAGATTTCTCGTCATCAAGGCGTTCACAGTCCAAACAAAACGTTAACAGCGCAAGGTCCGACGATTCATCGGAAGAGTCTGAGGTCTTCGGTGGAAGTGCAGGGTGAAGCACCATTCAGCTGGGTCAAATGTAAAGAATTTCTCACTGAAACCAAACATCACTGATTCAAAGGTGTTTTGAGGTTGCTAAATGACAATTTAGTCAAGTTACTATAATTCAGGCTGATTTCCTTCATCTAGCTGGGGGAAGCTCTTCCAAAGTAGGATTGTCGGAGCCGAAGAAAACATCACACCACATAAAAGGTTTCATTTGGTTCATTTTAGTTTCAAAAGCTCAAGGTTTGTCTATCGCTATAGATGAAATGAGCAGATACCAAGGTACCCATCTGGGTGGATCCATCAAACCCATCAAACCCATAGGACGAGGACATCGGCGCCATCAACGCTGACGACATCTGAAGCTCAGGCGCCATGAGGACATCGTCACCTGCTGCGGCACAATCACACAAGCGAAAAGGACGCTTATACAGATGTTTGATAAATTCAAGCCACAGTTTTTAGCCAAAACGAAAATTCATCAAAATTATATAAAATCGTGCAGCATGTACTGTCCTTTATACAAAATGTCTTGGACAAGTTAGCTGAATTGTTATGTCTGTTTGATATCATTTGATTACTTGTGAAAGTGCCTGTGGGTGCGATCAGCACGGATCTCCTGCTGCGATGTCACCCAAATCACCCGAGTCACTCGGATTGCCGTGATGTACCCGACATGTTGGACGAAAGCATGGAGGGTTTTGTCAAGACCTGTGGTTTCTTGTTCGTAAAGTCATACAATGTCATACATATACACGAAGCGAAGAAGGTTTTTTGTGCATCTTACATGCACAGAAACGCTTGTATATGATCAATTATTGTCACGTATATCATATCTGGAGAAAGGCACAGATGAAATTAGTAGAGGTGCAAAACATTGATGTATATCTACATCGATGTGCTATCGGCATGTGTGGGTAGGCGGATGGATAGAACGATGGAGTTGTAGGGCAGTAAATCATTGGAGTCCTCATTCTACAAACGTAAAAGAATCGCAGCACGAGTATCACGTCCCTTCGCAGAGCGTAGGGGCAGTGCGTGGAACGCCCCAGAGCAACGATGTGGGTCAAGCTCCGGCGTGGGAGCGTGAAAGACAGCAGTGCCACGGGTTTCCGCAGACATTTTCTTGACTAGTAGATTTCTTTTGGGAACATCCGCGATTGGCTTGTCTGCAATGAATCCTCCAACGGCTCAAGATTCTGTGTTTGTGCAGCTGCATGGCATGGTGCCTCAATGGTGAATGCCCGTTGCCGGGAGTTACCCTTGAGGCAACGCGGCCAGGTTGGTTCGGATGTGTTGGGTGATTTTTCTTTCAAATGTTTTTTTGGGGGACGCTTTCCATATCTTGATTGAAAAACATGGCAGTGAAGTGAAGAGGTCAACTGGATAGATTATGATTCTGCTAGATACATTGCAATTAACCAAAGCTCAACAAGAGTGGAAACTCAGAGGGAAATGGACCCAGGGTTGAATGCGCCAAAAGGTAGAACGAGGCGAGACTGACCAGCGCGGCATGAAACAACGAGACTAACCAGGGAGATGTTGCTTTTGTGGCGCCGTTGGCCGTTTGCCACTCACCATGTCGGGTTAGGATCAGGGTCAAAAGCAGCAGAAGCACATTGGAATTTATTGGAATATGATGAATGTGGATCTCATTTGAGGCTTTGAAAATCTTGAGGACATATATACACATGGTCACTGGTCAGAAGTGCCTTGTGTCTGGAGAAGGGTTGTTTTGCAAAAGGTGTGAAGGATGCCAAGACATATTCCAAAAGTTGCGAAACTAGCAGCTGTACTAGTAATGAGTCCAATCTCCTGCATTTGATCATGATTGTAAATCTACATAGAATGATTCTGGGTTGCGTGAAGTATCTTCGCATAATTCTTAGATCATCTATTTTCTAGCTTCGTTTCTCAGATAGACCGGAGTCCGCGCCTTTCATGGATGCAATGGATGTGCTTCATCGAGATACATGGCGTACGGAGCAGTGACTCAAACCCCTCCAGGATTATTTGTAGGACTGTAGGAGGCATTTGAGACGTTTCAATTTCGGCTTAGCATAGAGTTACAGATGGTTACAGTTCAATTGGGGAAGATACCAGGAGGATCATAGTTCAGCATACCGTCACCCACTTCGCAGTACAACTTGTACCAGTACTTGTACTGGATTATGACTATGAAGTCTAGAGTCCATATTGCTTTCTAATGGCTTGTGAACATAGTGCCGGGACCAGATATCTCCGCCGATAATCCAAGAAAACACCGACCTCAGTTGCTCAAAGAATTCAAAGAGTGATTCAGTGGATTTCCGAAGGATGACACTGCTGTAAAATATGTGATGAAATGATATGAAATGATGGTTCTGATTTTCAAAGAGAAAGACTTCAGTTGTTTATGCAGGCAGGCTGCATGTGTTCTTGTGCAGTGAGTCAAGGGTGATCCAGAAGTGTTTTTTTGGTTTCAGAGAATGGGTAACCTTCCGAACAGCCTTCACACGGTTTTAGTAAATCAATTGGGATTTTGTGAGCACCCACCCAATGGTTGAAGGATTTTTCAATCTGTTCCACACTCTCCCCACACATCCAAAAGCCTCGTCCTTTGCTGTCAACGGTGTCTTGCGCAAAACTCTTTCGGCTCAGACGTGTTTTCGGCGCGTTTCCTTTTCTTTGCGTGGCTTCGTGCTGAAAGTATCGGAAAGTAGTGAGATCTGTGCGGTGGGAGGAAAAAAAAGGATGCTGCCAGGGGACAGTTGTCGAGTTTTTGGAGCATCAAAAAGATGTTTAAAAGCATTCGTCAAAACCGGAAAAGTTTCCCCTCCCAAAAAAAAGAGATGGCATTCGTCGCAGCGTGAGGATTATGCCCGAATGGGCATTGATACTCCCTTGATCCCTAGTCCAAACAGCCCATGGCGCGCAAGGGATCTCAGCATTGAAGGGGTTCTGGGGCATCTGTTTAGAGTTGATTGATGTTTGCAGATCTCCTCGATGTTCTTCAGCAGGGGGAGGAGTGTTGCTTGAGTATCTCCAGAATCATCCGATTGTCCATATAGCAGTTTACTTACTGCAGTACATTATCATCATTTTTATTCCATATCAGACAGAGAAAGAGCTAGCAAGCTGTGATCGTCATCCTTTCACCAGTTAAATTAGGAACGCTGTGAGAAAAGCCAAAATCCAAAATTCCAAAAGGTGTTTCTTTACATCTTCGGTGTCACTTCGATCTTCCAACAAAAGCAAGCTTTGACTACAAAAGTTACAAGCTTTCATTTGCACCCTTGTGTCATTTTATAGTTGTTTTTTACTTTGTTCAGAATTATTCATTGTGTTGTTGCTCTTTTTGGAGCTCTGTTTTTGAAGGTCAGCGAGTTGAACAAGGAGTACAAACTCTGCAGCTCATACCCAGCTTGTGTGGTGATGCCACGACGCATGCCAGATCAGGTTCCTGAGACCCTGTGATTGAAGGGGGTGCTCGTGATTGTTGGCATTCAAAGGTAGCATCTTTTAGCTCCAAAATGAGTACCTTCTTGGGGGTACCCAGAAGCACTCACCACTTCAAACCCCGCATTTGCTTTGCATGTGACCTGCATGTTTGGACCAGCTGCCTTTCAACCAGAATTCTTTCTTGTTGACTCAATATCGTTGGATCTCTGGTGCGTTTGCAACTGCATGAGTTGATTGGATGGATTTCCCCCCTGCACCGCGAGGCTCTTCGCGATGTCGCTGCCTTTAGGCTCCATGAACAACAGCTGCTTGTGAGAAAGGTAACGGTGTCAAATTGTGTGCACGCAAAAATCAGCGAATAGAACAAAACTAGAATATATTCGTGATGCTTGAAATCAAAATGCACCAGAAACAACTGTTAAAAGCTTCCCTCCTTGTACTTAGATTGGATTCAAGTTCATTCCATGCCGAAAGAACTTTGCACATCTCAAAGTTCTCAAAGCGCACTTTGTCAGAACACAGTGATTCCTTAGGAAAGAGGAGTTTGTGAAACGTCCGGCAGTCAGATCTGTCAGGAAACGTGGGCGACTACCAGCCATGAGTTGGTGTGGTGTGGCAGCCCAGTTAGTTGGAAGTTGTGGCGTCTCGGATGGCTACGGCGTTGCAAGAACCAAGGTGGCCCGGAACTTTCTTTTGCCTCCTTGTGGCGTTGCTCCCAGCATCTTGGTACCGGAAAAAGTGGGGCACATTGCTGTAGATACCTAGAAAATCCGAGCCCTCTTTGATGTGGTCCTCGTGGTTGTTGTGGTCATCGTCCACTTTTTCCATGAGATGCGGAAGTTCATGAGATCTTCTGGAATTAGGGAACCCAAACACTTTCCTACAAATAATGAGCTCACCGGGCAAAACTAGCATAGAACCTGCCCCAGTGATGATGCTGACTTTACAGGAACATTTGCGTGTAAAAGTTACTGGGGAAAGTATGAAATGGCCAATCAAGCAGTAGCCTACAATCATAGAACGCAAAAGCATCAAAATTTCCATGGTTTTGTTAACAGGCAAAAAACATCAAAAAATCAGGAGGTGCCAAATGTACATGGAATTTTCCACCAAAACGGAAGGGGAACTGTGCAACTCAGGTTGGAATATCATAGAACTTTCACAACATAATCCTTAGACTGCTATGTTTTGTTAAGTCCTCAAGCATTCACAAAAACGAACTTATCCATTGTCTAAATTCTCTGTATCTCAAAGTCTTACATTTTGGCCTCACAAAAGGGGGGACCCCACAAAAACATTTTTCCGGTGAGATTTCCTTTCTACTCTAGGCTTCGGCGGCTTTGTGCCACGTTATTTACATGGAACCTGTTTGTACCACTCATGATGTTGCTAGCGAAAAGCGTAGGTGGTATCCCCAACAGCAATAATTTTGCATTATAAAGTGGATATTAATTACCACGTTTTCTTTGCCCTTGCTGCAATGATTTTCAATGCAACCTGAAGCAAGCATTGTGGCAAAGTACAAAAGGATACTTTCAAAGTACAAAAGTATATTTTCAAACTACAAAAGCACACTTTCAAAGTACAAAAGTACACTTTCGAAATACACAAGTATACGTACCTTCAACTTACAAAATGTTTGCGGGCACGCAACCTTCTGAACCCGGAACCTTGGAACTGCAAAACCTGTTGGAACCCATTGAAACCCGGCGGACCCGGTTCCCAGAACTGGTTCCCCGGAACCGCAAAACCTGTCACCCAGAACCGGTTCGCGGAACCTGGTTCCTTCCCGGAACGGCCCCAGCTCGACCAGAACACACTGAAATCTATATTGTGCAAAGACTCCATAGCATTCTGCTGTTGGGGAAAAATATGTTATTTAATTTTGCTGCTAGGGGAAATTTCTGGGCCTAGCCAACAAACATGGAACCCACGAAGGGGCCAAAAGTTTTTCAATGGTTTTGAGGGGCATGGAATGACTTGTTCATGTACATTTTCAAAACGTTCAAAATCTCACACAATAAAACATAAAACCTGAGAGACACCAATCAAGATTGGAGGAAGAAAAATGGGTGGTTTGGTCTAGAACAAGTGGCTCTGGTCCCTGGTCTATGTTAATTTGGTACACTAGGGTGAAACTCTTAACATGGAATTTTCATGTTTTTTGGGTAGGTCCGTAGGCCCCATTTTCGATATTTTCTTTAGGGTTTGACCATCAAAGATTATCTAGTCTAACCATCCGTGTTCATTTTACATGGAACCGCAGCAATGGGTTTTGGGGTTTTCATGATCATGGGCCATGTTTTTTGGTTTTTGTTAGTTTGGCCTGGAGTATGGATACCAAGTAGCTTATAATATGAAAACAGTGAACATGGTTTTTGCAATGTTACATAGACATGTTGCAACATTGAAACGACCCAAATGAAAGGACCTGAACTTGGGATTTTCTGCCAAATTGCTGCACCGTGACTCCCAAGGACCACAGAAGGCCTCACAGGGCTGATTGGAACAAAGTGTGTCGAGGCGACTTGTGAAACTGGGTACCTCTGGTGGGCCAAAAAAAGATGACACAGCACAGCTGCCAAAAAGCTCAGTTGGTATCAGTTTGGTATCAGTTTGGTATGGTACAGGGCTTTAATGTTGCAACTGTGCAATTTATATATTTTTTTGATGGTACATTGATGTGACAACAAAATGGATAGTATGTGGTTTGGGGGTAACATCAAGCCTTGAAACAAAGAAACGAACAAACAAGTCAAGAGCCAAAGACAAAGAGAGTCCAACTGAGAAGATACAGTAGAGGCTGCCACCATAGTGACGCTTAGGTCGCTAAGGTTCACTGGGTTTTGAAACAGAAGGAGTACTTCTGAAATGTCTTCACATCACAGATGCCCACATATGTGATGCCAGAAATGAGGAAGCGGATACGTGCAAATGCACATCTCTGCATATGGTTTATGAATGTCTTTGACATACATGCATATGTACATAATCATATATTAGGTCAGCATAAGGCACAAAAATATGGTGTGGATCGGAATTTCCCAAGCAAGAGTGGTAAACACAGGTTCCTGTGATCCAGTCTTCAAATGTATCAGGAGGGAAATCCACAATCCTACCGGTGGACAAAATTCTGGACCAGTGACCAGTTGATATGGTAATTTCATGAGATATCCAATTATCTACAGAGTTTTAAACATGCCAAGTGGTGGAAAGTCTTGTCAATAAACCATAGGAAAGACCTAGCTATATTGCGTATCTCCTGCCGATTCCCGCAAGTGCAGAGTCCAGTTGTGCCAGGACCAGTCGATGTTGAATGCAATCCGTCTCCTGTTTGCAAAGCAAGGATGTCTCTTTAAGAAGGCTGAGAGGCTTCAAATAGATTCGTTAATTATATGAACTAGGATGCCATGTGAATTGTTTGATCTGTTCTTTTTGTACAGACGTCTTACTTGGGAAATCCTTCTGTGGCAGCAAACAGCAAACATATGTTTACAAGCACACTGAAGTTTTGCCTTTGTTGGCTTCTTTCATTGGGAGCTTGTGATTGGCAAGAAGCGAGGCATTGGCAACGGGAGCTCTGAGCGCGATTTGCTGTTGATCGATTTGAGGCTTGCTTCAAGTTTGATGGATGGCCAAAGTTTCACTGGCTTAGCCGTGGCTCAGCCATTCTCTCGGTAAGCCGTTTACAGGGTAGAAAGTCAATGAAAAGCAGAAACATCATGCAATTACAAACGATGAGTAGCGGTTTGAAGGATCTTTCCAGCACCTTTCCTTGTAGGGCCGTGGGTGGGTTTAGCTCCCCCTAAGACACTTAGGTGTCACGCATGATTACTGCCAATGTGGCACACTTCGCTTTGTCGCTTTTCTTTCGACATAGGGGCCTGGGATGTCTCAAAATGAAGAAGCCCAAATTCCTTTAAGAATGGTGATGGGTGAATCATTTGTTTGTTGCCTTGCGCGTTAGAAGATGAGTGAAAGATGAAGGATTGTGAGTTGTTTCTTTGGCCATTTTGCAGTTGGTCAGGCCAAAAGTCAGCGCCTGGGTGAACAAGGCGTTGGAAGTGTTGACATCATTAGCTATGGTAGACATGGTAGACTGGAAAGCATTGATCTGATCAGTTGTACAAAGGCTGGAAAAAGTTGATACAACAAATCGTTGAGAAGTACAGAGGAGAAGCTTCAAAACATCAAAGCGGCCAAGAAATGAAAGGGGTAAAAGACCATTTGATTGAAGTCCTTTCTACTGTCAGCATCGTTTTTCTTGCCACTCAGGCAGGTGGCGGTGGCTTTGAATCATATCCGCACTGCCGGATGATTTGGGGAGGCATCCGGAAAGCATGTGAAAGGTGGACCTACAAGAAATGTTGTGTTTTTTTGTGATTTTACCATTTATCATGTTATATTTCTTGTTTCAAAGCATTCCCGCTTGTATAATATAACGTAGAATTATCGACTCACTTGAAGGAATCCTTGTATTGCTTCAAAATCCAGAAACTTGGTCGCTTGCATACATTGGTGAAACCATGGCTAGGAAGGACTTAGCGCTTATCCACCGTTTCATCATGAGACTCGGTGTTTCCATTGGTGCCGAGGCATCGACAACATCCATGTGGTTCGTGATGCATGGCGAGCCATGGGCGGTGCTGTGGCACGCTTGGTGGATGCACAGGTCGGGGAGGGATACACAAGGACATTTGATTTAGAAGTTTTAAAATTCACCGATCTTTTTTTGGCATTCATGGTACGTAATACCCCAGGTCGGTCTATAAGCCGTATGACAAGGTATGGCGAGATATTTCAAGAAGTTTTCGAGATATGAATCATCATGGTGTTTTTGAATTTTAAATGTATGATCAAAACAATTTCTTACTGGAACTCTTTTGCCCTTTCGTTGTTTCCCTTCTGTGATTTTTCTGTGGTCACAGGTGGGTTCTTGGATGAAAGATGTGGCAAACTCTGGATGGTGCCAGACTCAGGGGTTGATCACCTCACAGAAGGGTATAAAAATTATGTCGAGATGCCATTGGGAGTGAATCATTGGCTGAAGACCTTTCCGCTATATGAGCTGATCACCGATTCTCCGATTTGCAAGCACATGCACCATAAGTGGCCTGAGAGATTTTGCGGATTTGGCGATTTTGCAGGTATGATTACATTGGTGCCATTCTGTCCTGCACGTATTCTGCTCAGTCTGGCAGGGAAATGAGACCAGGATAGCAGTACTCAATGTGCAACCTTCACAGAGAAGCTGTTTTCTGCCAAAGCTTTGACCCAGAAGAAACACACATCTCACCTCTGCGCGCTGTGATGTTTGCCAGGTTGAAGGTTGTCACCGAAATCCTGACCTTCAAAGCAAACGTGGTGGTCTTGCAGTCATGCCTTGTTCAAGTGAAAGCATATGAAAGATGAGAAAATCACCCAAAAGACATGGAAAAAATGCGAAAACATGTGAATGAACCACGTTCGGATGTGAGTCTGATGGGTTCAGAGATTGGTCACTGAGTCTGGTTTGAAAAGTGTCAGAGGAGGGGTTGGGTGTTTGTCGGTAGTTGCCTCACAACACTCTTGGGACCACTTTTGTCGAGCCGAGACAGAAATGGTGATTTAGTACAGGGGTAAGTCTCACCTTGTCAGGTAGATAAAAGGAAAGGACCTTTACTTTTTATAATTGATATATTTGTATAAAGAATATGCATATATATATATATACACATGTGCGAATCCACTTCCAGTTTGTTGAGTTGCTGCATCACTTCCTTAGAGAAATGGTCGTTTTTAACAGATTCTTCCATCGACTCTTCAAGTTATGTCTTGGCCAGATTCATTGTTCGGATGGCTGGGATCGTACTGCTCAGGCCATCCGAGGGAAGGAACGAAATCGCCGGAAAAATCATGGATGCCAAAATGATGGCGAAATTGGCCAAACCACCTGTTTTTTTCAGTGAATGTTTCAAACAATTTCAAAATCTGAATCCTTAGGTCGAGTTTTCCCCAATTGTTTTCCCAAGTCGCCAAGACAACAAGAGTTCGCCATACCTGGGGCTTTTTGTTGTCAAATTGGCACTTCAAATGATCGAGGACATGTGATACACAAAGCATGGCTGTTTTGATATATTCTGTTTGGGCTTGGTTTGGATTGCAGTGCAAAAAAGGGCATTAACCAAGAAGTAAAGAAGTAGAGAACGAATGATAACAATAACAGATTGTGGAGTCCATGTCTCCTCTGTCCTTTCTCCAATAGTGGTAAATCAATCGGTGGAATTTTTTTTCGGCCAACTTCTTACATCCACTTGGGGACATAGCCACTTAGCTTTTTCTTCAGATACTAAACGCAGAAAAATAAGCGTAGGTGGTATCCCCAACAGCAAGGAGGTTTGCATTTGTAAAGTAGACATTAATCAGCACCTTTTCTTTGCCCAAGCATTGTGGCAAAGTACAAAAGTATACTTGCAACTTGCAAAGTACAAAAGTATACTTTCCAAGTCAAGTACAGAGTAACTTTCGGGATCCTGGGAACGGAATCTCCGGAACCCGGAACCTCCTTAGTACCTCGGGTTCCCGGAACCCGTTCCCAGAACCGGTTACGTCCAAACATCGAACACCGAAACCTTCGAAACCTCGGGCTCGCAACCTTCTGAACCCGGAACAATGCCTCAGGTCCGGAACCCGGTTCCTTCCCGGAACCGCCCCAGCTCGCCCAGAACACACCAAAATCTATATTGTCGTGCAAAGACCCCATTGCATTCTGCTGTTGGGGCAAACCCAGAATTTGTTTGCTAAAAAAGTTGACTACTCTGACATATGAAGGGCAGGAAAGCTCTTTGGAGCCCATTTGGGTCACAATGGGCCCATCATTGATGTTGTTTCAGGTCTCGTCTTTGTCCATGCTTTGCATGGATCCTTACTATCGGACCCAGGTGCAACTGAAGTGGGCATTTGCGGAAGGTTCTTCAAATTTCGTGCTCATACCAGCTGCAACATCACATCTTTCCTCCCGATTCTCCACCTTGATGGCTGTGTGTATATGGACCAACTATGGAAAAACAAAAGGTCTTTCAAGACACACCCTACTACAACACGCGTTGTTCTTTGCATGTTGGGACAGGTGGGTTTTTTGAAGCTCATCCAGAAAGAATGGTGTTCCTTCGGGCATCGTTTCCGGACACGCTTTGCGTCCCACTGACATGTTGGTCATGTCAAGCTGGTCATTGATAGACCTGTTGGTTCTGGAAGGAGAACTGATTGATTTCAATTGTTTGTCCAGAAAGATATTATAGATCTATGGACCTTACTTTCTATGTTGGCATATTCTTTAAGGATGCCGTACTGTGACAAACGAATCTATCACTATCTACAAAATGGTGGATGTAAGCTATGCCACTAGATTTTTTGTGATCCTGAAATCTCCCAAAACCTTCAAAACATGGCGTGTTAATACTTGAAATGTGCAAGGGTTGGTGATGCACCAACGAGCGAATATAGCCCAGTGATCATCCAATGGTTGGAGTGTGCCTGGAACCAAGCCAAAAAAACATCCACAAGTGCCATGAAATGCTATGCTTCCGGGCCAGAGAATCAAAAAGAAGGTGTTGTTCCGTGTTGCTTATGGTCTCAGCATGCTGTTGCTTCTCGCTTCGAGGTCTTTCAGCTGCTCCAGCAATTTCCAGATGCTTTTGAATTCTCAAGCAGTATCCTTTTGCGCTTGGCTGAAGAGGTGCGATTCAGCAAGAATCAGCTGGGAAAGATGAGAAAGAAATGACAAAGATATCAAAATACATTGAAATGGATATACACTACAATACAAATGCAATTCACTGTGTATATGTGCATAGTATATCAAAAGAAAAAGATACAATTTCAGTTCCAGGTGTGTTTCGCCTGGTCCCCCACAAAAAAAAAAGGCGAAGAGTCGTCTTTTCCCAACGCTCCGTACCTTCCGCCTGTTGGGGAATCAAGGTCTTTACCAATCGCTACGGCACCTTCTTTTGTGACAATGAGCTCCCTGACAGCAAGATTCAAGCAGCCCTCACATGGTTGACAGCTTAGAGCTGCTTGCTGAGGCAAGAGAGAAGAGCTGTCGAGTCGCATACTTTATCCTTGTGGTCTGCTTTGCAGCAGCCAGAGGTGTGGCCATAAAAAGAAGATTCTAAATACTGATTGGAACCAAAAGCAAAGTCATGCAATGAGTCATGATTACAAAAATACCTCACCGTTTTTCCGCACCAGGAACTTGAAAGTTGGTGCAATCCGGGCTACAAGGCGCATTTTTGTGCATTTTTTGTTGGTCACATGAGTCATTGAGTCGTTGGTCAACTTGCCAAGGCTCAGAGAGTTCAACTTTTCCCCAGCTTGTGCCAAGCGAACTACGTGATTTGGGAGGCGGGGATTTGGAGCGCCATGACTTGATCTTTGCTAATCATCAATGGAATTTCACAGGGCATATCAGCTGCTCAGCCTTAAATGCGACCTTGCAACCAGCGTGATCCCACTGAATCCATGTTAACCACCGACGTTCCAAAAGAGGCCTACTGGTTTCGCTTCAATGTTCGTGGTGAAGCCTTCCAATCCGAGAGTCCTTGGCGTGGCGAGTCCAGCCCCAAATCTCAAGCTCCACTGGAGATTCCAGAGGCCCACGTGAAAACCTACAGCTGACAGACGGTACACCTCAGTTCCTGGAAAAGTCCACCGATTCTGTAAGGCGATTCCTGGACATTGACGTAGAGGGTACATGAATTTCCAAAGTCTTTAGTTGCAGGTATTTTGCATTATTGTTCGATTGTAGATATTATGATGTTTTAATGATCTATATGAGCAAGCGTCAAAAAGGCTCAATCGCAGAGCTTCATGTGAGTAGATATTCTACAGTATGACATTCTATGTAATGTATTTGGCCACAAGGCTCCCAAGTACAGCTGCGCAAAGTGTTCACAACTCTTCACAGACCATGTCTATGTGATTTGTTTGCTGAAGCGCCAACAATTGATCGATTTCCGATTGCCTCATATAGGACGTACCGTGAAAAAATACAGAATTTAAAGAACCAAAACACACAATAGTGTTTAGGGAATGTTCACTTTGGGTACGTTAGGTTTTTGGGGCTCGCCCATAGATAGATAGAAAGATAGATAGAGATATAGATATAGATATAGATATAGATATGAGAATAGACTATCATACAATCTACTGTATATGTATGTTCCTATTATTAAATCTACTGTATATGTATGTTCCTATTCTTACTACATGATACATAAACAATCGTAGATTCAAATTCAGATACATGTATATATGCATATATATGAACATATATTTATATATGTATATATAAATATATGTATATGTATATATGTATATATGTATATATGTATATATGTATATATGTATATATGTATATATGTATACATGAACATATATATATGTATATATATGCATGTATTCATTGGAAATATATGTAGAGATTTACTTCTTTTCATTACACCGCCAAATCACTAGGCTCCTCCCGCGCCAACGGCTCCTCCAGAGCCTGAAACTTCACCGGAGGGAGAGATCTCAGAGCGTCCTTTTGGCTGAAAGTCAAAAGCATTTGATGGAATTTCTGTGCGCTTCCTTTAAGTCCAACTATTAAGGCTTTTTGTAAATGTATGTCTCTAAAAAAAAAATGCTGTTCATTGTTGAACAGAATCTGATACTATAGTTGGTGTGACAAATATATATATATATATATATCTTTTATTTACAAGCTGGAAAAATACATTTTACTGGTGGAGGATTTTGTCCATCAAACCCCATCAAAAGAAAAGAGATTTCAGATCCAAACAGCATGGAATTTGGATTGGAAAACCATGGGACTGAGGTGAACCCAGCAACCTTTTCAGTCCAGAAGAACTCGCTCCGCAGAAACCCGAGCCAGCTAGCCAGCTGTTTGCTGACGATGATGAGGTCACCCAATTTGGAGGGAACCTGGGGTGAAATGATCGGTTGTCATTGAGACGTTTCCAACGAGATGGATGTTGGGCAATGTTGGGTATGTGAACGCTTGATGCCATTGGGATTTTCAGGATGTTTTTGCGAAGCACAGCAAGACAGGAGGCCTGACTTGGGGGGGGAATGGCCGGAGGTGAACTCAATTATGGAAACTATGTTTTTGCCCTAGTCAATACGCCAGTGTCAAGGGGATGTGGGTGTTTGTCTAAAGTGTCAATCGCAAATAGCGAATTGCAGTTGTTGATGTTTGTTGTGTTTATGAATTCTTGAGGATGACTGGACAAGAACACATGTTATACGATGCTGAGAAAATTCACCTCAATTGCAACACCAGTTTGGCAAGTTGGAAGGGCTCAGCACCAGTGTTTCAGTGGTTTTGTATAGGTCCATGTTGAGTCGATTCTCTTTGGAGCAGTTCTTGGGTGTGCCGAAAGGAGAGAACTGAAAGTGTGAGAGAGTTTGCGTACAAGAACAATCGGGCCGGAGAGAAAGCTGCGACAAAGAAATGCCTGAATGATTGTTGAAAGTTTAAGACTTCCCAGGATGAATGTTGGTTTATTTGACATCTAGCGTCATCAGATCTGTATTTGCTCAAATAGTACTCGTATTTATTCGTGTCTATCTATTGAGCTCATTTCTCCGTGTACCTACAGAGGATGCTGTATTGTATCAAACATGCTTGTCAACATACATGCAGCACATTTGCATAGTGTATGTATACATTGCATATTTGGAGTTTCTACGCTATTATTGAAATACATCGCTGAGGATCCCCAACAACTTCAGCTCGAATCCTCACCGCAAGTGACAGAGTTCCAAACCGGGACTTGCATCGATTGTGGTCAAAAAACGGTGAAGCTGTGCAGCTTTGAGATTGTCGTCGGCCAAGCCTTCTGATGTACAAAAGGGCGTATCATTTTCAAAGACAAGTGACAAGAGCAGTAGTCCAGCGGTGTCGAGTGGTTGAAAGAAAAGCAATAAATGAAAGACTAAAGGTCCAGAAATTTTGACAAAGATCTTACAGTTCCTTCTCGTGTTCAGCGTATTGAAAAGCAGCTCTCTTTGCTCAGAGACGATTCACAACGACGAAACGATTGACCTGAAATGCCCACAACTCACGTGGTGAAAGAGTACTTACCAGCTGGGAAAGGATAGAAATCATGCGAATGACACAGTGACACAGCCCGCCAAAAATTTTGGGGTGATGTGGAAAGATTGAAGAGAATGAAAAATAGAAGTGAATAAACTGCAGGGAGCAAGCTCCAAAATGGCAGCAAAATGGCAGTCCTCTATAATTATGCCCCAAAATAGATTGTTTCCCTTCACAATTCTAAGAAATCTCCATGATTTGGGGCCCAGATTGGTCGTCAATTCCTTAGGCCAACAGCCGACCTGCCAAAATCCGCGCCCAAAATGAGACTCCTGCGGTGGGCCCCGCCGTTAATGCGTCGATACTATTCAACAAGTCCTTTGCAACAGGTGCTAAGCTGGTGGAAACCAAAGGGAAAGTGTGATTTATCACAGGCTTTGGCCACAGCCTACATCTTGTTCTGTTGATTCCTGGTACACACTGTTGAAGCCTGAACTGTTTTTTGCGCTGTAATTTTGATGGCACTTAAGAATACTTATGAGGTATGGGGCCGCATTTACTTCTTTGCAACCTTTCGCAAACCTTGAGATTGAACTGTGGCAAGACGCTTCATTGTTGTTTCATTGTTGCATTCACCAGAGGTCCAAAGTGCTTTGGACGAGCAGATCATTGGTCATGCTGCTGGAAAGGCCATGCAATTGGCTGAGTGATGGCCTCGTGGAAGTAAATGTGCAATAAGAATTTGCTTTCCAGGAGGCAATTCTTTTGGCGCTCATTGCCCAGGAGCATGTGTACATAGAGGCTGCAAGGGCGATTGGATGGGAAGACTTAAGTGACATGATCCGGAGACAGACACGTGAAACACATGGAGATTGGAACAACGATGTAGCGACAAATCATTCATATTCATTGCTACAATTTCTAGATTGTGTGGTTGGAAGGGAGAGCCAAGTAGCCCACAGGTATCTAAAGACTGCTTGAAAATAGTAAACCGTGAGGAGGCTTCAAGGGTTCCAAAGTTTTGAGAAACCAATATTAAGAACCAAAATGGAGAAAATAATTCTGTCTAATTCTGTGTGTTCTATATCGGTGCCGGTCCTGGCTGTTGAGGATGGTCCGTTTTCCAGCATTTCTGTCGAAAGATTTGTGGCTGTCCAGGGCCCACCTGGTGTGGCCAAAACCTTGCTTGCTGAGACAGCGGCACAGGCTGGAGGTTTTTGGTCGGAGGTAACGTGGGGGAACCCCCCCTTGGCAAATCATGAAACATATCATATGATATCATAGTTGTGCAATCATAGAATACATAATGATACTATATATATATATATATATATGTTTACATGTTTTCACATATGTTCCAAAAATCATCCTTTTTACGGTTTACGCGTGCTAGATGAAAAAAAAAATCAGTCCAAGATCTTTAAAAAGGTGTTTGTTTCTCCGTGAGGCCGCTGGTTTGTCGTTTTTCTTCTACCAAATGCACCGAGATACCAAACTCCATGAGTTGATAGGAGAACGGTCGCCTAAATTGTTGTTTACGTTGGCAGCGTTGCTTGAAACTTGGGCACAACAGCAGATGTGTCTTTGAAGGTGAAGTTAACTTCAGCTAAATGGTGTGCATTGCTTTCAGTTCGCTTCAGAATCAGAGGAAAACACAACTTCAACCAGCAAAAACGGCAAGTCTTTGGGAGATTCGTTTCAGGAGATGCAGTGATCATGAAGGAGCCTGCACCCGAGGGGGGCGAGTTGGTGCGCAGCCTCACTCGCCCAGGCCGAGTTTTTGTTGTAAGGCGGAAATCAACTTAGCGGCCAAGAGTAGAAATGCCTTGAATATCAACAAATCAACAGATAGAAATATTATGAATCACTATACTATTATATCTACTATATACTTTGAAAAAGACAGAACAAAAAAAACAGAGGTTAGAGTCAGAGTGGTGATTGAACAAAGCATTTTTGCGTCATGAAATGCAGTGATGAGAATGATGACAAATCTTGCCCAACTTGGGAGGGGAATCCAAAAGGTTCACTTTGAACACAGCTGAGTCGATGAAGGTGGAATTCTTACGGCTGAGCTTTGTGTACTTGATGATATTTCTCGAGCTCCAGGTGCTTCTATTTGTCAGAATTTTGCAGCATGCCAGACTCCGGACGACCCATTTCAAATACAGTAGCATTCCTGAAATGTGCTCAAGAACATGAGGTTTTCAACTTGACATGCTTTTTTGTACTTGTCTACATGTAACGTTTGAAATGGTGTCTTCCAGATGTGAGGCGAGGCCTTGAACATCCTTCTTCGTTTGTTGAACGAGAGGTGCGACGTTGTCCTAGTTGTCCTTGGCTCACTTGGTGATTTTCCGCTGTCAACGGACGTTGCGACTCCACGAGGCAATACAATGGTCCCAGCACAGGGTCAGAACATTGGCAGTTGCCATTAAGAACCGCCATTGCGACCTCCAATCCTTCGGATCCAGGCTCCAAAAACAAGGGATTTCTGGAGGTTTGTTGGGAGAATCTATATGGGGAGATGGAAGGATTTATCCTACCCGGAATTTTTCAAGAAAGTCAACATGTTCCATACAGTGAACCCCTTTCATCCACATAGATCGGTTCATGGGTCAGTTTATGGCCAACCAAGCAGCCCGCATGGCAGGGAGTCGCTACTACACGGAGCCACTGGATCCAGCTACTTGGCTTGGGGGTCATGGTTTATCCTAAATTTTGTTCTGTCCATGACTGGATCTAAACTGGAAAAAAGAAGCAAAATTCTTCATCCCAAAATCCTTGTGATTCTAACATGTCACTCCTCATTTTTTACCAAAAATCTCCAAAATCTTTTCTTACTGATTTTATGAGATATCAACAAAAAATCACAACCGTCATTTTTTCTCATGGAAAAACTGAGAGATTCCAGGCGTGCCTTGATCGTTTCGTTTTGCAGCTACGGAGTGATGGTGCCGTTTCAGCGGGCCGTTGGGATGAGGCTGATACGGCATGACTCACCATGCATCACCTGGTGATCATCTGATTCCCAACATGAGTGACTCAGTGACCCCCTTGGTGTCAGAACAATCACCAACAATCACCGTTTTCAAAGACCTTGGAATGACCTTGGAATTTTTATTGTCATGCATAAGTAAGATTTGTTGTGTTGTTGCACCCCCTGAAAGAGAAGAGAAGGCAAGTGAAACACAAGTGCAACTGGGGCGATCCCTACAAGGCAGCTGAAATCATTGACCTCTTCTCTGGAGAAAAACCACCAAAGCCATCAACGGGAAACTGGGACCGCAAGATGCCTTCACCGCTGGGCAAAGAGAAATTCTCGCAGCCTCAGCAGCCCAGGAAATCCAGGAAGTGCAGAAGAACTTCAAAAAGCCACAGCTGCCCATGCCATCACGATCGTTCCACTGCCCGTGCGGCAGCAAGGAACCAAGATAGGAACCAAGACAGTCAATGTATGTCAATATCTACTCTTGACTCCCAATATTCAGCGTTCAAAATGATCCATGTGTCCCAAGCTTTTCCTGTTTCCAAGGCTGCTGCTGAAGGTCTTGCAGCAATTGGTTCAAAAGCACGGTGTGAATCACAAGAATTCATTGCTCACAGCCACTTTGTCAGAATTGATGGATCCGATGGATTTTTGGTCAGCTAGAGACTGTAGATGACTGACCCCCTTTCTCCCAGTTGTTTCATGGAAAATGTCCGACATGCATTACCATCAAACAGATGCTTCTTTTATCAGGATCGGACCTTCTTGGTGAAGGCCCTGCGGATTATGCGTGCAAAAGCTGTGCTGGAAGGCCGTCAAGAGCCTTGCTTTCAGAGTGCCCCATCAACATTCAACGAAGGAATCCATATTCGCCATATTCGTTACCAGGTCTTACTTGGTCCTGGAATTTAACATGTTTTACACTCAACCCTTCAAACAACCACTTAGCATACATGCATCTGCACAGCTAAGGAATGCATCCCTGAAGATATCAAAGTTCTGAATTTTTTGACGAGCCTCGAAAATGCATTGGAGAAGAAAATAGCTTTTGATATTGTGTTGTTTGTGCACAGTGAATGCCTATGTTTTTTCATCAAAGCCTTCAGCATTCCTCATTATTAGATTGAATCAGCTTAGGACATTTCGCCTTCCCGAAAGTTGCTTGCCTTGAAAGTTCACTAGCGTGTCCGCGCATAGCTTGCCCCAGCTCAGAGCTTTCTTCTCGAGGTATTCATGCAAAACTTCCACGCATTATTGAAGATATAATTCAAAAAGGAATCCCGATACGAGAATAAAATGAAATGATCAGGATGCATTCAGACTTAATTTATCTTAATTTGGATTAATATATAGTATGTTCTTATACATATAAGAAAGTATATGATTAAAATAATAATAATGATATTGGGTACTTGATATAACTCGTGCCACCCTACTAAATCATATTTTATTTTGCGTGCTTGCAGGTGTTTGAATATTATTTTACATTGTATATATTTTTGAATTAAAAATAATGTAGTTGAACTCTGTGTACTCGCAATTTTTTTTAGGACGAACGATTTGATGATATTATATGAGATTGTTATATGTAAATTAGTATGTGATTATTATATTTTTAATATTATAGGAAAGCATATGGTATTTATACTATATTTAAGAGATGTTTTTTTAGTATGTTTTTTTGGAATATAAATCTAATATTTATAATAATTTTTGAAAAA
>DF242386.1:90844-104006 GCA_000507305.1 Breviolum minutum Mf 1.05b.01 | reverse complement strand
GTGGTCTTTTGTGGTGGTGTTTTTGTGGTGGTGCGGTGGTGTTTTGTGGTTTTGTGTTCTTGTGGTGGTTTTGTGGCGGTGTTTTTGTGGTGGTGTTTGTGTGGTGGTATTTTTGTGATGGTGACGTGGCGTTTTTTTTGTAACCTCCTTGTATTAATTAGAGGAGATAGCTTCCTTCTAGCTCTTTTCTTAGGGCTTGCCATGGTAAAGGCTGTGGAATATAATATTGTCACTGCCACACCACGCAAAAAATGAAACAAGATTTTCATAAATTCCAGGAGAAGCTAGGCCTCGAGCAATTCAGATCACATGTCAGGAACATGTAGATTTTAAGAGGACATGTTAAACATAATTCAGGAGATATTTCACATCCTTTTACCACACAAAAATAAAGAAAAATAGCCCTTAAAAAAAGTCCTTAATTAAGGAAATGGCCTTTAAATTTAAAGGCGATTTCCTTGATTAAGGGCTATTTCCTTAATTAAGGACTAATTTTTTCTTAATTAAGGACTAAAAGTCCTTAATTAAGGACTAATTAATTTTAAGAAACATCCCTTAATTAATTAAGGACTATTGGAGGCTTTGGGAATGAGGAAGGTCAGCAACTACCTCCACCAGCAGAGACAGGACACCTCGAAGGAGTTGCGCCACTTCCGCAAGCACCACGACAAGGACCTCAAGGAATGCTACAACCAGGTCCAACACAGACTGGAGTGTATGGTCTACCCGCAACAAGGACTTCATGCGCTGCCGATCAGAGAGCGAGAGCCCATGCCAATTATATACAGCTTCGCTATGTTAGAGGGACCGCCATCGCACCCTGGACCTTCGGAAGCTATGAGGTTGGCCGTCGAAGAAAATGAGGAGACGTTGCCCGGGCCGAGGAAACCTTCTTCGTTCGCAGAGTGGCTCGGTACGACGAGGAAAGTGGCCATCAAGAAGGAAGATCCGGTAATATATTTGAGAATGAACAGGAAGATTCATAGAAGAGCTCGGATACGATGAGGAAGCAGTCTTCGATGGACAAGGCTACCTCGTCTTTGGTGAACAGAAAAATCCCACGCTCAGAAGGCTATTTTGTAGGTGAGGAACCAAGTGGAAGAAGCTCGGAAGGACCTTGACCACGTTCATCGCCAAGGATGGAAAGAGCGGGGATTGAAGAGAATGACCAGCGGCTGGAAGCATTGAGGAGCTTGAATGAAGGAGGAGCAGGGCCACCTCAACCAAAGAGCAAACCTCACGCGAAAAGCATTCAGAACCCATGGAACAAGTTTCAGCATGAAAATGCTGGACGTGGATGGTCTAAAGCAAGAACGCAAGAGGAGTACTACAAGTACAGAAAGTTGCAACAGAGGCTTTGAGCAGTGAGCTCGGCAGTAGAGTAGTTTTTGCAAAGAAGAGGCAAAAAGGGGTGTAGATTCCAAACCCCAATGTTTTTGCAGTCAAGTGTATAGGATTGGCATGTTTCACGTTGTGCCTGAAAAGGCTTTGACACTCTAAGCCGGTGGAGGCTTTTTGTTGCTCAAGAAATGAAAACAAGCGGTGTGCTTGACGAGGTAAGGATCTGGAGGCATGTTTCAGAAAGCATTATTGAATGCAGTCGATCAAACACATCAACACACGCACAACGAACAAAAGATAGCTTGAACTTTCCATTTACAAATTGAAAGAACGCCATTTTGAAATAATATTATGTCTGGTTCATGGCGTGCTCTAAACCTTTCGATGAAACGGATCGATCCCCTGGCAGCCTGGCTCATCCACGCTTGGAGCAGCCTGGACGTAAGACAAAAAGAGACCCACATGTCCTTTCCAGGAGCAATTTCAATCCACCTTGCCATCGTCTCAACATGTTAAAGAACAATCTTTTACAAGTAATTTGCACTGAGGAGCAAAAAAATTACTTTACTTCGAGTGATCCACACCATGACATGTTGGGTGGGAGTTGTCAGGTGAGGGTTGTCATCTAGTTGTATTCCATGGAATGTTATTTTCACCGGCGAGGTCAAGCTTTGGCCGGAGAGGTCTGGTGATTCAGGAAGCCATGGCAGACCTGATTCGGCCACAGCTTCAGGAGATTGAAGAATGGGACCGGGAGCAAAATTTTTCGCTGGCAGAGACCAAATAAATCTCAACAAACGCTGTCAGCCAGCTGTGCTCCATGTCTTTGTCGTGCGTTCAAGATGTGGGAACCATCGTTCTCTGGCATTTCAAAAGAAGCCCGCCACCCTTTTTTTCTGGGCTTTTGCATGATCTTGTCGTGTCCTGTCTGCTACTCAGTATAGCACCTGTCAGAAGTGTTTAAGTAAACAGGACACAACCATGTCACCATGTGTCGTTGAACAACTGTACTTTGCAATTCACAAAACTCACAAACGATGCCTCATGTACTGAATCTTTCAAGTATCTATAAAGCTCGTTTAATGTTCTGAACGTGACATGACACATCCTTAGCTAGAAGCAGCTGCAACGGACGCCCGCATCAAACATCTTATGTCCTCCATACACTGCACACACTACATCATACATCTTATGTCCTCCACTACTTCGAGTTCTCCCCACTTCTTTCTGACATTTCTTCTGACATTCTTTCTGACATCCTTTTTCTGACATTCTTTCTGAACTACCTTCAGACATATCTTCTGACATTCTTTCTGACATTTCTTCTGACATTCTTTCTGACATTCTCTCTGACGCATCTTCTGACATTCTTTCTGACATATCTTCGCGGTTGAGGTCCGGCACGCCACACTGAACACACATGATCGCGGTTGAGGTCCGGCACGCCACACTGCTCTCACATGATCGCAGTTGAGGTCCGGCACGCACACTGAACCCACACACTCGCGGTTGAGGTCCGGCACGCCACACTGAACACACATGATCGCGGTTGAGTTCCGGCACGCCACACTGCTCTCACATGATCGCAGTTGAGGTCCGGCACGCACACTGAACCCACACACTCGCGGTTGAGGTCCGGCACGCCACACTGAACTCACAGGATCGCGGTTGAGGTCCGGCACGCCACACTGAACTCACAGGATCGTGGTTGAGGTCCGGCACGCCACACTGATGTCACAGGATCGCGGTTGAGGTCCGGCGCGGCACACTGATGTCATAGGATTTCTGTGCTGTTGAACATCACTTATGGAAAGCAATTTGCAACATTGATGTGAAGATGGTGCTTTTTTGCTGCCTAAAATGCCGATTCCAACGAAAAGGATAGTTGTAGCCAGCCAACGACACTTTGGTTTTCAACGACGTTTTTTTTGAAAGAACACGACTGAAATACCCGACCATTTTAGCAATGTGTATTTGGAACACCTGGAAGGTCCAGGTATAAACGCCCAAACCATATCATCGTTTCCACCGGTGTGCATCGTCCACGTGGGCTTTACACAGGTAACGCTGCCTCGCCTGTGCCAGCTTGAATTCGTAGCCAGCCTGTTGGAACCTGTGTGCATTCTCCTGGCATTTGAAAACTCAAAAAGGTGCCCACGCCCGAAATCACAAGAGACACCTTCCACAAGGGGCGACAAAGTTTTCACGCCTCGAGTTTCTCCCACGTGACGCCATGGGAAGGCTCCACATACAAGGCCCTTTTGATGCGACAAGCGGCAAAATATGCCATAGTGGCACCAATGTTCCTCAGTAGTGATGCCAGCGATTAGAACGTACATCACTGACAACATGATACAACATGTAAAAAAGAACATGTACAAATCCAATGCAGTATGAACAACTGACAAGGTAAACGCATCAAAGACTTTGAAAGTTGTTCAACGTTTTCGCTAGCAAAGAAGTTTTAGGTTGTTTTGGTTTGTTTTGGGGTTCCCTGTTTTTTTGGTGAGGAAGGCGAGCGTGGAACAAATGTCAAGAACAACGTCTCCCGTTCGTGGAAGAAACATTTTCTTCCACTCCTTCAACTTCTCCGTTGGGTTGAAGGCCTCGCAGTGCTGAAGATCATGTAGCTGCAATCACTTCAACACCATGAAAGGCAAAACTAGCATCGTGAGAAGTAGAGGGAAACCTGAAAATTACCTTCAAATGTTGAACCCTTTACGTTCATTGCATTGGACAACTCAATGAAAACAACAATTAAATCAGCTGTCTTTCGTCTCTATGAATTTGTTGAAGCATGCAAACAAATTTTCTGTCTCCCACTCCAACGCCCTATTCATGCAAAAAAAACGTCTTTGGAATAAGATTAATTCTTGATGCCCACCGGGTTAGCTTTTAGTCATCTCAATCCCAAGAAGTCGTAGGGGGTAGCCAGGAAAGACGCTTACCAGAAGATCACGCTTTACTACGTTGAGACTTCCATCAAAGGCAACTTCAAGTCCCTTGTCAAAAACGTAGTGGCACTGTTGAAGATTCAAGTTTCAGGCCTATACCCCTGGTTTCATTTCAACTTTAGTAAGGCGAAAGTCCTAATTACATTTGCAAAAGAAAGTGAATATCCATGACAAAGGCGGTTTGCAGGGAATGTGCACGCTGCATCCCAGTCTTGATAAGTGCTGCTGCAGGCTTGCAAGCCAAATCGAGTTGGCAGAGACTAGACTTGTTACCTGAAATTTGAAAATTTCTGGATATTGTTGATGGAACAATTCTTGCACCACTTACGATGCCCCAAATGTTGGTTTTACCCCACTATATAATTGTTTGGGGGCATCCTCAGAGGTGGAGGATTTTTTCCATCAAAAATTCCATTGAATCCAAACTGAAGATTGAAATACCAGATATTGATTTGCCCTTTAGCTACTTTAACTAACTACCACTCCAACTTAGTTGTTTTAATCCCAACGATGTTGCCATTGCTCTCACTTCTTGGCCACGGCACGGCGGTTGTTGCACAGGTCATACGGCCAACGCAAAATCTGAAGTCGAAGACCTCACTACAGTAAGTCAGATAATGAGGGGGATTATGCCATGGGTCTCACCGGACGCACTCCCCAGCTCCTAGGTCACCAAGTACTTGATACTCAATAACAATCTAGAACATCTCGAACTGTAGAATGTCGGAAAATTACAGGTCCTTTCGATTAACTTACAAATCAAATTTTGGGGCTCTATTGACCAAACATCCTAAGGAATGCTTTGGCAAAGAGGATCTCCAAGATGGCTACTATGCGTACCAAATTTCAAGAGGCCAATAATGAGTAATTGTCTGATGTCCAATCCCGGTTTTTTGATTGCAACTTGATTGGGTTTGACATATAGGCCTGAACCCTCAATAGGTATGTCTAGACCTAAGTATAAGTGATTCACGCGATTGCCTGCATGATGTTGCTGGGCGCTTTGCCGCCTTCCATTACATCTCTGGAAGAAATCCACAATGAGATTGCAGGCCTAGTCGATGGCTTTTCCAAACAGTTCCCCGCATTCTCAAGTTGATCATGGAACTTCCTGAATTTAACTTCGGTTTCGATTTGATTTTTGAAGCCTATGAAAATTTATTAATTTCGAAATAGGTGAAATGTTTTCTTTAGGAGCTTCTACCTCTGCCATTCCGAGGATGGAAGAAACAATCAAAGACATGTGCTCAAAGGCATGTGCGAGGACTGGGCCCCACTTAACTGGATTTATTTTGAATTCAATTTCTCTGTAGTCATTCAATTCTGGCAGATCCATCTTTGGGACCCCCCCGCGGGTCTGCAAAGTCTTTTGCGCTGGAGACTCGTGCCAGGCCAGGTAATCCAAAAGAACTTGGGCCATCCCCTGTAACTTACAACTTACGATAACTCCAACACCCTCCTCTTGTTGTGAAGCCCTTCCAGCCCAAGATCCGCTGCGACACTGCTGAGACCCAAAAGCCCAAGGCCAAGGCCAAAGGCAAAGCGAAATCTGTGGGGCGTAGGACAGATCCTGAGAATTCGCGAGCTACAAAGCAGGAGCAGATTTCACCAAACAAGGGAAGAAAAAACTGAGAAGTAGACTAGCTGAGATTTGTTTCTTCGATGATCACGCTGAGAATCAGCATGTGGGGCTGTGGTGCTGCACCAGGTGTTACACCGCACTAGCTCTTATTAATGCCCTGAACAACATGAAACCTTTGATGTTTAAATCGCAACTAAATGGTCTGTTTTTTTGTTTTGTTTTTGTCTTGGGCATGCGGGAAGAATTTATGTAGTTGTGTGTGCGTGTGTGTCTACACATACGAAACCGAGATGGTGGTATTGGGACAAGGAAGATCAAAACGCGTCCTTTTGATTCCCTACCGTTTCCATAAAGCCATTGTGAGATTTGTTTGTTCTATGATTTGGGGTTTGTAGGGTTTAGTCAATCAATTTGATGTACGATAATCCCATCCCAGGCCCTTCTCCGGAGCCTGGCGAGACTGCCCAGAACTATGCCGAAGTTCTGGGGGACGGGGTGCATGATAGCCCCAGCCAAAAAACAATAAAAACCAGTTGCAGTATTTTGCAATAGCAGTAGATCATCTGGGTGGCTCTTAGTGAGGTTCCCTTTGGTTCCCTTTGTATAGGTTGGTTTGGGGTCACCTCTTCTAGTATTTTACATGACTCATGGTTTCCTTTCTCCTGTGAGTGTCTCAAGTTCAAAAACTTCGCACTTCTAAACTGTTGTTGTGCCGGGCCCTGCTTTGCCACTGTCATACCTAAGCCCCATCGGACTGGTTGGTGAGCCAAGAGGGGAATTTGGGAAAATGACAGCAGTGAAGTATTCGTCCTTATCCATGGTCCTGCACCGTGATACCGAACGGTCTCTGGCCAAATGATGGTGATGACATGGTGATGGCAAGGACTTTCCATTTGCCCCATCCTAGCTTTGATTTTCTGGAAATATATCTAATATATCACAATCATGGTCAGACTTCTGTGTACCCAAGATTTTGTCATTGTCATATCATTGTCAATCAGTGTCAATTGGTGACTTGGGTGCATCAAAGCGTTTTATCATTGCCGTCAGCTGAGTGGCTGCTTAAGATCTTCTGGTTTGTGTTTGGTCTCCAATGGCTGCTGCGTCAAGCAGTGCCATTGGAGGTGGAGGTGTGAGTGATCTTGATGATGATCTGCCGAGTGATATCTTGGGTCAGAATGAATCCTCTGACCCGGACTTTGACCCGGCCTCACAGGCGGAGACTCTTTTGATGTCCCTCCATGATCGCATGATCATTAGCATGAGCCCGATCCCGAAGATTGAAGTGTTCCTTCGTAAGAAATTTCGGAACTGTCACAGACTTATGTCATAGTTCGCATTGATGGGCAGCCTAGGCTGGAGCATGAGTGCCTTGGACTTCCCCGCTTCTACGGGCTACCGCCAGTTTGTGAAGTGAGACTTAAATTCAAATACTGTCACTGCTGGAAATTGAATTCGGCCTCACTGTCACCAAAATGGTTTTGTTCAGCCAATCAATCATCACAATTGGAATGATTGACACTGCCAGCAACAGTAACAATTTTCAGCGCATATTTTCTATTGTTTTTTCTGTTGAAGCTGTTGATGGTTTTCCCTTCAAATGTTTGTAGTGTCATGGCCAGGTGACAGTGACGACTCACCCTATGAATTCTCGATGGAAGGTATCGAAGGTTACATTATGGCACCAGACCTTGAGCAGGCAAAGTGGCCAGGCGAGGCTGAGTTCCCGTGGAAGATTGCAAAATGGGCCCACGTGCTGGTCCTGTGGGGAAAACACGGTTGAAGCGGTGGAGGGAATCTTGAAATGAGATCATCATGACGCCATGGTGGTTTTGAAAACATGTGTCCGTGACTGCCTTTGGGGTGTGGGGGCCATCATTGTCATTGTCATTAATTTTTTCGACAGGTCTGATCCTAGCATCATTGTCATTGTGAATTGAACTGCCTTGCCGGTTTTGTTGTGACAGTGTCAGACTCATTGTCAACCTCATCACTGAACAATTGTCAGTTTGTCTGTGTGTGTTTTCCACCAGGAGTGCTGGGCTGCGGATAGTCACTGTCAATGGACTATGACTGTCATCCTGCCGCCAGTCAGGCCTGCTGCAGACTTATCACTGTCATCAGTCAAGAGTAGTAAGATGCGTAAAACCAAGCTGCAACTGGCATTGGTGATGCTTGTCGTTGTCATGGTGCTGCGGCTGTTTCTCTTCTGAAGCATTTAACCAGTCAGCTCTCATCATTGTTGCAGCTCTCATCAGTGTTGGAAGAGGCTGACGGTGTGAGAAAACTTGGTTGCATGCCATTGTTCAAATTCATCTACACTCAATCATCTCAGTCTTTATTTATTGAAAAATATTCTTGCTGGAGGTCTCGATTTGAATCTGCACAAAGGGCTGGGAAAGTCCAAAACCCCAGTGGCTGGATCTACAGATCTTGCAGCTCAATCCTCGAAAGATGCTTGCCCGAAACATGCGCTAGAGTTCGACTGCCTTTGCTTTTTATTGTTACAGTTGAAGTACTTGAAAAATTTTCCACGGAAAAATCTTGAAGCCGGATTCCCCAACTACAAGGGAAAATGACCGCCAGACGACCATCAAAGATGCTCATTGAGGAGATCCGGGATGAGGTGCCAATCGCCCCATCATTGTCGGCACTCAGGTGTCAAATTTTCATAGTTCCTGCCCGGCAGGCGCTGGAAAACGTCAGCACCTATCCACGTGATCATTCTCGACCATGGCCAAAGACGATAGTCATTATGGGTTGGGGAGTTAACAAGCGCAAGGCTCTTTGGCTCAAGCTTGTTTTTGATTGCCAGCTGTCATTTGTCAAACATACCCATCATTGTCAATCATTGTCCAGCATTGACCAAGCTCCCACAAAGCCATGACTAGGGGCAAAGCAAAAGGAAAAGGATGGTGTCCTTCTTTCCATTCGCCTGCAGAATTGGCTTTCTATGCGCAAGCAGCAGTTCATAATCTCCTTTTTTTCTTGGCGGAGCCACTGGGCTTAATCTTAGTGGTCTGGCGTAATGAATGACGAATGACAATGATGGACATATTGATGAATGATACTTATGATGATGACAATGATGTGGATGATGATGATGATGATGATGATGATGACGATGATGGATGAATTTTCTGATTGATGATGATGATGGTGGTGGGGACAGTGATCTCACGATGGCTGGTTTGCTTGATGCCTAGCTCAAACTGCGGTGGGAGATTGCCAGGACGTTTTCCTGAAACGCAACAATCGGTCCCTTAACTTTGGTTTGCTTGTTCTTCTCAATCAATGTCAACCCAATGGTTGTCAACCATTGTCAATCAATGTCAACCCAATAATTGTCCATCGTTGTCATTGTCAACTTGGAGCAGGTGTTCCTCACAGGAAAACTGAGAGGACGTTGGGGCATATGTTGTGGCAGGCAGCATCATTGGTTTTGATAAATTGCGCACCATCCATGTCCTTGCTTCTCTGGTCCTTTTTGATCGTGACTTAGTGGCAATGATGTCAATGATGCTGATGATTTGATAATTATGATGATGAAGATGACTGATCATCAGTGATGATGACGATGATGATGATGATGATGTTGTTGATGATGATGATGATGACTGATCATGATGAGGACGAGGACTGATAACTATCAATCTGTCAGGCCCTTGGCTACAATGCTATCCTTTACTTGCCCACCTTGTCATCTCAGACCTTCCTGTGGCAGCAAGTCGGTGCTGACGCGAAGGAAGTGTTGGAAACAATTGACATTGAAGAGGCGGATGTGCAGCTTGGCCTAATAATTTAAGTTAAACAAACTGAAAAATGATGATGACAATGATGATGGATGGAGTCACTGTTCCAGGTGGCGAAAACAGCTGGAGCAGAAGAATGCATGGACACCATGCCCTTCAAAGTCAATGTTGCAGTCGCAAATGACTGTCTGGTGTGCTGGGAAAAGGCATACGGCCTCGACTTGCAACTTGTCTGGTTAGAGTCATCGTCATGGATCATCGCCACTGAATGTTCAAACGTGATTGATTAACACCTAGTCAGTCTTTAACATGTTGTGCTTGCCCAGGATCCGAAAAAAAAAACTTTCCTCAGCCCATGCCGAAACGACGCCGCGTCCTTCCCCCTCCACGAGAGCGGGTTGCAGGTGAAGATGATGAGGAGTTGGTTGAGGATGAAAATAAGGAGGTGGATGATGAGCTTCCTGAACTTCCTGAGGAAGTTGCAGAGCTTGGTGAGCTTCATGCACAAGCTGGTGAAGCCGAAGATGAGCAGGAGATGGTGGATAACGGGGAGGAGGAAGCTCTAGCTGGTGAAGCTGAAGATGAGCAGGAGGTGGTGGATAAGGGGGAGGAGGAAGCGCTAGCTGGTGAAGCTGAAGATGAGCAGGAGGTGGTGGATAAGGGGGAGGAGGAAGCTCCAGCTGGTGACTTTGAAGAAATTGAAGAAGAGCAGGAGGTGGAGCAAAATGAGGATGAAGCTCAGCTGGCTGAGCTGCCAGGCTACGTTTGTTCGCCTGGAAAGGCGCGAAGACACCTTCTGGCGCGCCGGGAAGGAACGAGAGATGATAGGTGCCAGCTACGACACTATGTATTACACCAACGCCTTGCCCTCAGCTGTTACCGCACTGCAGTGTCAACTTGTGTTTGGAAAGAATCAGATTCTTGACGTTCATTGTCCGTTGTTGGTGGTGTTGGGGGGAGTGGGGGTGCTGCCACCCAATGTGTTTTCACTTTTATGATTCAAGTAGTCATTGTCAGTAGTCATCGTCATTGCGATGATTGTCCAATATCGTTGTCATTGCATCTGTTGCCGCCGTGGCCAATGGTTGAGTTGTGGTTGGGTTCATGAATAACATATGAAACTGACACTGACTATTTGTTGAAAACATTTGAAATCAAATGCATCATTGTCACACAGCTTTCATTCAGCTGAGATCCGAGGGCTGTACCAACTGGGTCAGTTCAAACAAGACCAAGAGGCAGCCAATTCAGGCAAGAGTCTGACAGCATCAGGCTTTTTCAGCGAAGCTGGTTGTGACTGCTGGGGGGACCCTGAGCAAGACATATGTGTCATTGGCTGTTCGATTGTGGGACAATGTGTCGGGGAAGAAGATTCTTGAGACCTCCTGCTTCTTTCTGATGAAGTGTTTGGGAAAAAAACTTCTGCATTTAACAGCATCTAAAAATTTGAAGCTTTCATGCAGATTGCGAAGAACAAGCAGAAGAATCTCCAGTGGTTGATCAAATTCGCTGGAGATGCAATGTTGAACGGTGTTTTGAGGGCCCAAGACATGTCAGTGAGCAATCTTGCAGGGCGCAAGACCACGAAAGGGACCCTCACCTGCATTCAGCCCAACTTGAATTTCAAATCATGTGTTTGGGGTGGTTGTGGTTTAGTTTGGAAACTCACTTGACTTAGGATGCTTGACATTTGGATGTTCAAGCACGAGGCCCAGTCTGGTATGTCTGTGAAGGTGGATGGTTCAAACATCTTACCTGAAGAGAATTTGGCTAAGTTGCGGCAGGCCACTTGGTAAAAAAGCTTTTGTCAAGTTCTTTTTCTTGTTTAATTGTTTACGCACTTCTCGTTGGTCATTTTTGGTTTCTATGGTTGTTATCTTGAGTGGTGGTGGCGGTGGGTGTGTCAGGTTACTGTTGAATTGCGATGATTCCAAACAAGAAGGTTGTGGTGAGGGCAAGTGGGCGCTGATGCTGACGAAGGATGGGTGGAGGTGGACAAGACTTCAAGCCTCATAACCATTTAAAATGCATGACTGATTGTGATAATCATTGTTCTTTACTATATACTTAGACTTACTGGTGGTCCTGGTTTTCAGTTTGGAGTTTGGATGTGCTGACTAGGTTTGACACTCAAGTTGCGAGTTTCTAGAGGTCATTGGTGACCCGGCGGAGTACAGAAAGGCCACTGGAGGACCGAGAATTGGACGTCTCGGAGCATGCAACAACACAAGGTGATCTCACATGGCTTGGTGCTCTTTTACCAGCTTCCCAGGCCAGTGTGTTTCCCCTTCATTTTGTTTCTTCATGCCCCTTTGACGGCCCTATTCAACTTGCAACCTCTTTTGGAGGATTTCATCTCCAAGGTAAAATTTGATGGCCAAATTTGCAATGGACTTCGTCACAACCAAAGTGTAGCTGAAGTCCTGCAGCATGCTGACATCAAGGATCTATGGGAGAAAGTCCTTGGGTGGATGCTCTGACGATGGGAACAAGAAGAATGCCCAGGGTGCTGATGAGCATGACAAAAATGATGCAGCAATGGAAAAAAGAAACCTGGTTTTTTCATCATTGTCAAATCTTTCATCTGCCATGTCTCAACACTAAGAGATAGTCAGTCTGTTTAAAATTGAAATATAACATTGTCATCTTACTATATAATTGGATTTAAGCGCCCTTGCTGTAAAGGCTTTGTGGCTGTCTTGCAATCACAGATTGCACCGGAGAAGGCAGCTGAGATGATTGGCAAGATGTCAGTTGAGGAGAAGTTTGTCCTTCAAGAAGCACAAAAGGACTTTTACTAGAAACGCAATCTAATTTGACAGTGATGTTGTGACAATGATGTTTTGACAGTGAGGCTGATTATTATTCTCTGTTCTTTTTTTCGTAGGATGCCCGCCGCCTGGTTGCTGCACCTGTGAAAGCTGTGAATGGCAATACTGAGTCAGTTTCAGAGTTGGCAGAGCACCTCAAGGACTCCTTCATGAAGGTGCGTGGGGATTCTCGGTGTGAGCGGTGATAACTGCAACCGGAAGAGTTTCGGGAACTCAGATAGTTTCACTGTGTGATTGTGTGATTGTCGTTAGCCTCTTGATGGCAATGATGATGCATGATTTCATTATCATGTTCGTGTGATGCAATGCATGGTGGTGATGGCCATTGCCAGGATGTTAATCATCATTGTCGTCATCATTCATCAGAATAATTTTGTTTTCAAGTTTAATCAGATTGTTGCTAATTCGAATCGCTGTCAATTTGAATCATTGTCACCATCAATTAAAAAGGGTAATGATGTTTTAGTCATGATGTGTAGTTCCTTGTCATTGGTCATCTCAAGCTTGATGGATGGTGATCCTAATGTTGAAAAGGGTCATTCATTGTTGCTCACTTCATGCTTCAGTTGAATGGGGAGGTAGGAGATATCGTTAGTAGTACTGCTGACTGGTAGTGGTGAGTAGTACTAGTAGTACTAGTACTAGTAGTACTACTAGTAGTACTAGTAGTAGTAGTAGTAGTAGTAGTAGTAGTAGTAGTAG
>DF242386.1:62111-82476 GCA_000507305.1 Breviolum minutum Mf 1.05b.01 | reverse complement strand
CAATACGACTGATAGCAGGCCTGTCAGGATCAAAATCGCCACTCCTAATAAGGCGGAACATCTGAAGCACTCTGGCATATAGAGTCACATAGGCCTCCCGAGAGTAAACCATTATACTCTTCATACCAGGATCCAAGTGGTGACCCAAGAGTCGCCTCTCCGGTGGTGTAAATGCAACTTCCACACAGCGTCCCGCCCATGTCAAAACCGTTGCCTTGCAAGAGTGCGACCCTAGCATCAAGAGGTCTGAACCAGCAAATCGAGGTGATAGGAAATCCCTAAGCCAATAGGTGGCCTCGGAGGCCGACAGCGGATTGTCTGTCCAAGATTGCGCTCTCTCCGAAAAACTTGGGAGAAAGTGCGGCAACCCATCCAGCTTCTGCTCCAAACGAGATTGTTTCCACAACTTTCCCCAACTGCATTGGCTCACACCAGACCCCAAAGCAATGTACGGCAAGAAGCGTGTTTTGGCTTCCAAAGTCACTGCTGTTTTGGATGACATGGCCTCACCATGCAGAACCGATTCTTCTGCATCTTCCTCCAAGTCAACACGTCGCAAACGCTGTGAATCCTTCCAACGGCAGCAAGCGTGAATGCAGAAGAGGATCTGACCAAGGATGCAACGTTGAACTGAGTCCACCTGTTCCATAGATTGTTCAAGCCAGATTACCTGTTGCACTGACAACGGACCACGTTGAGCCAGAGGGCTCTTTCCAAGGAACATATCTCTTGCCACACCTTTGCATCTTCCAGAAACAACGGTCTGAATAGATACCAATTTGAAACGTGCAGTTCCCTCCAGAAAGAAAAGCGACTCGATGATATGTTGTCCAGATGTAGCACCAGACCCAGCGTCCCTCAAGTCACAAAGCGCCAGATATAGCTGAAGCTCTGTCAAGCGGAGAGGATACAAACATCCACGTGCCTTCAACAACAATGCAAGCTTACCAAGGGATGCTGAACGCTTGTACAACGTTGAAGAAGCCTTGGCCCAAAAACAATCTGAGAAAGACTGATCAAGCATGCCATCCAAGCAGCCTTGCTCTCTCATCATCAGCAAACTATCACCCAGCTCTGTGGCTNGCCGCAAGTACAGACCGGGTCAATGACCCTGTTTGGTTTTGCTAGAGAGAAAGTATTGTCAGCACGCTGAAAAGCCCATGACAATCATTGTCACAAAGCATGGCAAGTGCTGGCATTTGAAGCCAAGGCGCCAACACGTTCAAACAGAATCCAATCAATTTCTGAAGCCGTGCAAGCATTGTACCTCTACCTTAGGCTTAGTTTCACAGAGTTCTTCAACTTCGGAATGAGACTCTGAGATGAACATGTTAAGAAAGTTGAAAGCCCCTGGCTCGTCATTTGCCTTGTTGTCATGTTATCATAAATTCGTTCGATCATTGGCGCTGTTGTTATGATTACCATCATTGATCTTCACCTCCTGCAGGGATGTGGGTCATTGTCAGCATTGTCAGCTTCAGTCATTGTCATTGCATGGTGTTTGTTTGGCTGCAGCTTTTTCAGACAAAGTGATTTACAGGTTTTGCTTGCATCTCCCTGCTACAAGCATGTCAGGAGGCTGTGGTCAGGCTGCCTTTTGGCCAAACTCTGAGGAGGTGTTTGAAGAGGCTTCTGATGAAGCTGCGACCTCAGACAATGAAGGAGAAGCCCCTAAGAAGAAGCCCTCCATCAATGATACAGCTGCGAAGGAATTGAAACCTGCAGCCAAGGACAAGGCTTCGCCGAAGAAAAGGGCTGCCATGAGCAAGGCAGCACCGAAGCGAAGCAAAAGCAGGACCAAAAAGCCTGCTGAACTTGACGCAAGCAGCGTGGAAGATGAAAAGCAAAGTGAGAAAGATCAGATGGATGATGAGGCTGAGTCTGAAGAGATTCAGAAACTTTCAGGAAGCGACGCTACTGCTACATCCCTGCCTTTGACCCCGAGTGCTGGAATGATGGAAAAGCGTCCTCGTAGGCTCTTGAAGTGGAGGAGAGCTTTGGGTGTTTGAAGTGCCGTTGGTCAAAGCGAGGCTGTGCAAAGCGCAAGGATCCAGCTGCCAAAACCAGTTCTGAGTCCCAGAAAAAAAAGTGATGGACTTTTTGGCTGTGATCTCCTGACTTTGATGGATCGGAACCTGACTTTGGTGTGGGAATGGGAATGCTTGTCTTTGTCATTATCATTGTCAACAACTGATCATCTCAGCTGATCTCATCATTCCCTTCAGGCTTTCGAATGAGAAGTCTTGTTTGCTCACATGATGGTGATTGTGCCTGGAAAAGAAGGGGATTCTGCGTCATCATTGCAGTAAATTGATGCTCTCATGCACTTCGGTTTGGTGTGTCTTACCATTTTGGTGTTTTAGTCAGCTGTTGTGGTTGGTGAAGTTGAGGTGGCTTCATTGTTATTGCTGGGGTCATTACCTCAGCCTCAGTGTTAATACCCACCTGTGTTGAAAATTCATCGTAATGTGTTTTGCTTGGATTTCAGGTGTGCCCCTGCGACATTGACAATGAAATGAGTATGGTGATGATGCGGAACAGGATGATGATGTTGAACAGGATGATGATGACAATGATGAGGATGAGGGTTGATGTTGCTATTGATGAAATCTTGATGATTATAATGTCATGGTGGTCAATGATGATTCTTGGATAATTGTCACGGTCAATGTAACAGTGTTCAGGTTACTGAATGACAAATGTTTTTGCTGCATTGAGACGGGCTCACTTGACCTGATGTGTGAGCAGTGCCTGATATCAATCACTCATTGGCTGCACTCATGTGTCCTCGTGGCCTGCTGAGGTTGCCAGTTCGTGGATGACAAGTGAATGTCAAAAAAATATTTTCAATTAATAATTTAAATGACTTTTTGGTATTAGGGAAAATAATAAGTCTTTGTCTCAAAAACCTTTCCACGCAAATCATTGGCAGCAAACCATGGTTGAAACTGGTATTGGCACTTGCTGGTATACATACTCTTTGAACTTCAAGCTGTAGTTGCCCCCCTGCATTTTCACCACAACATGTGACAATGAGGGCTCACGGCCTTTTGTTATGTGAATTTTCATGAGATGACACTGATGCAGTTGAAAAAGGGACCACGTTGAAGATCAAAGGGGGGTGCAATAGCTAGAACGGGAGTTCTACTGAGTAACACCAACCAAAGGAAGCAGCTGTCGAAATGGCAAAGAGATGACAACGCAGCGAGTACGGTCCGCTGTGGACCGGGCACACAAGATCCTCTAAGGATCACTTTTTCACCACGGGGTGTTTAGCCAGAGCTCAAGGCCTCAGGGGTACATGCATATCTACAACCGGATGTCATGCCAACATGGAATTGGATCTACTGCACCAATCCAAAAACTTTCTTGGCTAGACACCGGTTTCGAGAGATAAGGACCATGGCACTAGGCTCTGTAGTTGCTTCATTTGAGCAACAGCCGATTGTCCCAAAGATTTATTCTTTCTCTCGCTTTGAAAGAACGAAGGATTCAAAGGTGAGCTTCCAAGTGAAGTTGCGTAGATATTGTACCAGTCCTTGACGGGCACTTTTGCATTTCTTCGTCAAAGCATCACTCAAATTCCAATCGCCGCTCACCCAGATAAGCTTTCCTCCAGACTCATTGAGCTGTTCGCGTAACTGATACGCTTGTAGAGCACTTCGAGCATTCGAAAGGCCCAGGAGCGGGCTCTCATTCTTCAACACCGCGTCATAGCCGCCTCTGCTATCCGTGCCGAGGATGCCCTTGACATACTTGACCATGGAGTTTGCTCGTAGTAGTAGATCGTTGCCTCCAATCGCGCAGCATCCATTGAGTTGAGCCCACAAGAACCTAGTTCGAAAGCTCAAATCTTCTCCTTCAAGTATGCTCTGAATTTCACCATCGTTGGTGCTAATCGCCTTGCGACGAAGCTTCCAGGTTTTTCAAGCCATCACGTTGAGTCGACCAACATCGCCGTAGAAATGCTGAGGACCACCCGAGAAGCATAGCAAACCACCTGTAGAACCGCCTTGAGGACGATTCGCATGAGCTTGATCGGCCAAAGTAACCACCACTACATCTTGCCAATGCTGAACCTCCTTCAGCTTGAAGATCTTCAAAGTAGTTGGTCCAGCTCGAACTTCTTTGACCAGCTCCTGGATCTCCTTTGCCACCAACATAGTTCCAGTAGCCGTCAATTCACTTAAGAGCAAATTGACTCTTGCGCAGATCTGTAGTTGCGTTTGCGTCGCACACCATTGCAAAGCACCCAACGAAGCCCTGCATGCCGCCACTTCCGATGACGACAAAGTAGAAGTTGGATCTCCTCGAAGACGTTCTGAGGGAATAGCCACATCCATCAAAGTCTCCACATAGAAGTCTTGGTTGATGGAAATCCAACGGTCCTGTTTGTCTTCATGAACTTCCAAGTCCAAGCCTGTGTGTCGATAGGCTTGAGTTTTCATTGTCCCCCACTTGTAGGCTTCATCGATTTTCTTTCTCATTTGTTTCCAATTCTCATTTTCCATATCACCAGCTCGATTGAAGTCATCAACGTGGCCACCCACGAAGCCGATCACCTTGTGCAAGTCCGCCTCGTTCATAGGATTGCTGTTGGGTTCAGTCCAAACCCAAAAGCTAGAATCACCGATCACTCGATGACCGCCAAGACGTGTGAAGGTACGATCCACGTCCTTCCATAGACCACGAGGTGCCGTAGATTCTTCAAAAGCTTCAAGATCTCATCCTCTGAAGATCCCAATGCCTTACGAAGTTCTGGCACACCAGTCGTATAGATCTGTTGTTTTTCCATTTCTTCGGTTCCAGTTTGCAAAAAGGCCGTCTTCATGTCGAGGCCTTCCAATATCCAGTCACGTTGAGCCACCAAGTAGAGACTCAAATTCCTCATCAATTGGCTTTGCGCCGGAGCTGAAGACTGAAAAGTTGACGACTCTAAGTCTGGATGCTGAAAGCCCAGCAACACTATGCGAGCTTTCGCTTTTCTCGTGCCTGATGCATCGCAGACCGTGTCTTCGTTCTGCTGATGATCCAATAGAGCTTCTTCTCGATCTTCTGGGGGAACACCTTTCCACACTAAGACCCACCTGGCACGTAGAACTCGATCAGCTTTTTGGGGTTGTCGTTGTTCTTCCCAAGTAAGACATCGACGTACCGCTTCCGACTTCAGAAAAGAAGTCACTTCAGAGTTCTTGGCATGGTCGAAGAGAACTCTTTCATCGGGTCTCAACTTGCGGTAGTTCACTTCGGACGAGGATATCTTCTTTACCAGGAACGCCAATGGGTTCCGCCAGAAGCTCTTATGTTGACGATTTGACGACACATCAATGTCGATGCTCATCACATAGCCCTCAGCCTCGTCAGCCTCCAACGCATAGTAGTTGATGTCGTGATAAAGTCCATCATCATCGTCCATCGAATCTTCGACTCGTTGTCTTTTGCTCTCTGGTTCCACATGCACTGATTGCTCATCATCCAAATCAATTGGTTGCGTAGTAGTTGATTCTCGGCGAACCAACAAAGGCTCCTTCGAAGTTGTAGAAGACCTCCGCAAAGACGTAGTAGCAGGCTCTGTTCCTGTGACTTCATCTTCAAAAAGCTCGCGTAGATCTTCTAAACCATCGTCGATATTGTCCTTCTTCTCCTCGTTGTAGTCGTTCACTCGTGTACTTGAACTTGTCAAGGGTAAAGGAAAACCACTCGCTCCAATAGAATGTTTTGCCATGAAGCGAACCTTTGGTGTAATCACGGTGTCTCCATCCAGATAATCTGGAAGATGTGGGCCTTCTATTTCTCCTTCTCGAGGTTCTTCGCCAGTAACATCGATGTAGCTCCTCTTAGGAACCATGTCTCGAAGTTCTTTCCACCGATGCGACTCATCCACGAAGAGCTCCTCCTCACGTTCACTCAAAGGTCTCAGCGAGTGAACCGAAGCTCGGTAAAGTTGGTTGCCCAAGACAACCCACACCACGGGGAGTTCTATCCCGATCAGGTGGATTCCCACCTCCTCGAGCACCAGCAGCCGCCGTGATCACTGCGGGGTAGTCAATGACCCAAGATCTCGACCGCTCCGCTACCAATGCAATAGCTAGAACGGGAGTTCTACTGAGTAACACCAACCAAAGGAAGCAGCTGTCGAAATGGCAAAGAGATGACAACGCAGCGAGTACGGTCCGCTGTGGACCGGGCACACAAGATCCTCTAAGGATCACTTTTTCACCACGGGGTGTTTAGCCAGAGCTCAAGGCCTCAGGGGTACAAGAATATCTACAACCGGATGTCATGCCAACATGGAATTGGATCTACTGCAGGGGACACAAAAGACAACAAAGGCAGCACAGTAACACAAACCATCATATTATAATAATATCATTTTAACTAACTAAGGAACCTTGAACTATGCAACTAAGGAACCTTGAACTATTATACTTAAGGAAATTCCAGTGAAGGAAACTTAACCTATACAAAGGAAATTCACACCATAAGGGAAGCTTGAAATGAAATAAGGGAACCATGACAACTATACAAGTTCAATTCAAGTGGGGGGAGCCAAGTTTTTGTACATCAAAGGGAGCTGCGATAGCAAAGCTAAAACCAAAAGGGGTAAAGGATCTCAACCAAGTGGATGTAGATACTACCGCAAACACCAAAGGAAGTTGCCTCACCAAGAGGCACCAACAGCTGCTATGCGCCGCAGTGGCACCACGAGTTTTCACAGTTGCGAGCCGGGGCTCAAGGCAAGGTAAAAGCATGAGCCGACGTGCAAGTGGTGGAAAGTCAATAGTGAAAATGACTGTTGCATCACCACAAAATCCTCTTGGCTTTTCACCACACTTCGCCTTCAAAGTGTAAGTGGTTACTCGGCACAAGAGCACCAAGCTGTCTCATTTTAGAAACAGCTCCTAAACCAGCTTTCATTTCTTGGATTTCCGTTCACTCTGTACAAATTCTGGATCGAACTTCAGCTTCCACGTCCAAGTGCGAAAGAACTGCACCAAGCTGGCTCCGGCAGTTTTGCTTTTCTTCGTGAAAGCATCACTAAGATTCCAACCTCCAGCAATCCAAATCAAAGAAGCCTTTGCTTGCTCCAATTGTTCACGTAGTTGGAAAGCTTGCAAAGCGCTGCGAATGTTTGAAAGACCAAGCAACGGTCCCTCGTTCTTGTTCACAGCATCAAAACCACCACGAATGTCGGTTCCAACCACTCCCTTCACAAAGGACACCATGTGGTTGGCATCAGCTAAGAGATCGTCTTGACATAGACATCCATTATAGCTGAGCCCAAAGAAATCTCGTTCTGAAGTTGGCATCCTCACCTTTTACCATAGATTGGATCTCACCCTCATTCGTCGAAATTGCTCGACGACGAAGCTCCCAGGCCTTCCAAGAAACGATGCTCAACTTTCCTGCTTCTCCATAAGCATGTTGAGGACCACCAAAGGCCACCAGTCGATCCACCTTGAGGACGGTTAGCGTGGGCCTGATCAGCCAAAGTGATGATGGTCACATCTTGCCAATGAGAAGAAATCTCAGGTAATTGCCAAAGCTCAAGGGTGATGGGATTCTGTCCTGTCTCCTCCACCAAGTCGTTGATCTCCTTGGCAACCTGCATGTTCTTCTCCACATTAAGTTCCGTGCGTAAAAGGCCAGCCACTGTAGAGCTCCGAGTGAAGCACGGCAAGCTGCAATCTCCGAACCTGTCAAAGGAGTCTTTGGATCCATTCTCAAACTGTCGGAGGACATAGCCAAATCAGGCAAAGTCTCAGCATAGAAATCCTGAGAAAGCTGAATCCAACGACCTCCACCTCGTTGGCAAACCTCCAAGTCAATGCCAGTGTGGCGAAAAGACTGCGTCTTTCCAGTGCCCCATTTGTAAGCTTCATCCACTTGCTTACAAACTTTCTTCCAAGCTTCATTCTCCAAATCTCCAGCTCTGTTGAAGTCATCCACATGGCCACCGATGAAGCCAAGAATCTTGAAGCGGTCTGCTTCATTGCGAGGAGATTCTTTGGGTTCAACCCAAACCCAAAAAGAACTGTCACCAACGATGCGGTAACCACCAAGACGAGCGAAGGTCTTGTCCACGTCCTTCCAAAGTCCACGAGGTGCAGTGGTGTTGCCATACACATTCTTCAGCAAACGAAGCACCTCATGATCACTAGCACCTAGAGCAGCCTTCAACTCAGGGACACCACTCGTTCCTTCTCCAAAGAATCGCCACCAGTCTGGGAAATCATGTCCAGCCCTTCCAACATCCAACCTTTCTGTGCTGTCAGAAGCAAAGAAAGCTTCCTCATCAGCTGGCTCTGCACAGGAGCCGACGAACGAAATGTAGATTGTAAAAGGTCTGGATGTTCAAAGCCTAAGACCACTATCCTGGCCTTTGCCTTCTTTGACAAAGAAGGATGAATCGAAGAGTTGGGCTTCTCCTTCAAGTCCTGCTGAGCTTCTTCACGACTCTCAGTAGGAATGTCCTTCCAAACCAAGACCCAACGAGCACGTAGAACTCGCCTAGAATTTTGAGCTCGTCGTTGTTCTTCAAAGTCCAAACACCTACGCGCCGCCTCGGAACTTCAGAGGCCTTGGCATTCTCAAAGAGCTGACGATCTTCAGAAGAAAGCTTTCTGTAGTTCACCTCAGCATTGGACATCTTCTTCACCATGTAAGCCTGAGGGTTTCTCAGAAACATCTTCTTCTGTGGTTGGCTGCTAAAGTCCAGCTCTATCTCCATCAAGTAGCCCTCATCAGACTCAAAAGCAGCCAGGTTGAAATCAATATGAAGGTCCAAGTCATCAGGGTCACCCAAACGTGATCTCTTCAGATCAGGTTCAGGAATGCATTTCGGAATGCATCAGGTAGTTCAGAAGGTTCAGGTACTCCCAAGTGCAGGTAGTCCAGAAGGTACTGATAGTCCAGAAGGTAGTTCTCCGCCATCAGAGTCATCCATCGGAGGGGTTCTTGAAGTTGTAGAAGATCTCCGTGAACGACGTATTTCTTCCAAACGTTCAGCACTGACGGTACGAAGGTCAGTTCCAAGCTCTTCAGTATCACCAAGATCAGGTGATGAAGGGATATCATAGGCGTTCCCACTTCTTGACGTTCGTCATCAGGTAGAGGTTGAAGAGGTACCACAGGAAGTCCGCTACCATCCATGTGAAACTTCGAATGAAATCGATACTTCGGAGGGATCACGGTAGAGCCATCAGGTTGAGGAGGTATAGATGAGGTTCTTCTACTTCAGCAGGATGTTTTTCTCCAACCACGTCCACATAGTTCCTGCTGGGAATCAAATCCTTCAGCTCTTTCCACCGTGAGGAACCATCATCAGAAGCTTCAAGAAGCGCTTGTTCTCGTTCAGAAAGAGGACGAACACTGTGAACTGAAGCTCGATACATGATGTTCCCAACAATCACCCAAAGAATTTGTTTCCGATCAGAGTCAGATTGACTTGGAACCAATTCATGAAAAACAACTCGACCAGGCCCATCCGACCAGGGCCAACCCACGAGGACGTTGGGTATGACGATGTCCACCTTTCCTTCCCTTGTAGATGGTGTGAGGAAGGAACTTCCGCCAAAGCATCACAGGTTGAGCCATGGAGTATTGTCGAAGAGACTGACGGATAGAAGTGTTTTTGAGTTTGGACATCGTCAATCTAGCCTTAGCAGTTCTGGCACAATCTTCAGCAAGTCCACGAGAGCTGAGGAGACGAAGAAATTCATCTTGTTGACGTTCTCGAGGAAGTGAAAGTTGTTGACGAAGTTGGTCATCATCCAACTCAGTTTGCTTGCCATAGGCCGATTGAAGACTATAGTGAGCCCTTGTTGAACTCGGTGGAGTTGATGGCAACACATTCATAGCCAAACTGTAGATGGGGTCTTGTGAAGGTTGATCAATGGGAGGAATCGCGGCAATGGCGAGGTCTGAAAGAACCTCCATAAACTTCTTGGAGGTCAAAGACTTGGCATTGTCAGGAATGAAAACTCGAGGTCGAGGCTTGTCCATCAACCACCGTGTTGTCAACAGCCGGATGATGTCTTCTCCGGTTTCAACAAAGGTCTGGCCATGCTTGTAGGTTGAAAGAACTTCCACAACACGGTATTTGGTGGCCAGATCAATGAAAAGAATGAACTTCACCTTCAAACCAACTCCTGGCACCGTCCACTCACCGACATCTGCACCAAGATGCTCCCATGCCAAAGGTAACGGTCGTAGAGAAGAAGGTGGCTTGTTTGATCTTCCATTTTTCTACCTTGGCATCAGAAAGCATCCGGGCCAGATTCCGGGGAGTAGGGTGACCAGCAGCTCGGTGAAACTTGGACAGGTGTGCTTCCCAAGCAACCATTGAGAAACGCCTTCATAGTCAGGGTCTTCAGAAGCTTCAGGTTCAGGTAGGGGATCTTTATCTCCAGAAGGATCCACATGAACAGCAGAAGGTCCAGGTAGATCATCAAGTAGTTTGTCCGGAGTGTAGTCCTCATCCTCGCCAATCATCTCATCACCAGCGAAGAGCTCCACAAAGGGGTCTACACCATGCACTGGTGCACTCCAAAGCATTTTAATCTAGCGATCAGGTAGAAGTGGAACTTTCCAACATCGGGCAATTGAACGACATAGAGCGACTGGATAGTAAGCTGAGCGATTGGTTTCCTTACCATGAATCTAATAATCATGGTCATGGTTCTTCAAGCAGCACTTCAGTCGGAACTGGTTGTAGAAGTGCTGATCCGTAGTAAGCACCTTCCAGGACTTCTTCAGGAAACTACCAGCTTCAGACTTCAAGCCGTATCGACAACCATCGATTCGGCATTCCAAAATCTCATAGCCCATCGCTTTGACCTCCTTGATGAAAGCCTCCACCAAGGGTTCTCTCCAGCCACGACATCGCCACGGCCATTCCAGTAGATTTCCACACCTTGCAAGATCAGGAAGATCAAGAAGGCTAACATGTGACGAAGCATCTTCCGTTCTCGTCGACGATGTTTGGCCAAAACTTCAGGTCGATGACTGTCGTTCAGGTCCACCCAATCGCAGTAGTAGGTACACTTCGGGGCGACCCAGGCCTTCTTGGGCTTCTGAACCTCCATCCAGGCGTCCTCCTTGTAGAGGTCAAATCCATTGGCCAAATTGATGCGGACACCTTTCGTACCATGTTGAAGACAACTTTCATGTCAAAGTTGAATGAGGAGAGCAAAACAGCTCCCAAACCACGGGCTCCTTCTTATAGACAACGTTGGCCAAGTTGCTGTTGAGGTTCTCCTGCAAGTAGTGAACCATGTTCATCATAGCCTTACCAATCCTCAGAGGAAGTGAAAGAGCTCCACGTTGATCATCTCCTCGAAGTTGATCAGGATGTAGTTCCACATTCGGCATCATTGGGCAGCATAGTCCGGTTCCAACTCCACATCGCTTTGAGGTGCAGGAGGCAGACGGCTTTGCACCCTTTGGAAGATCTGTTGGCGTTCTTCCTTGGACAGCAGTTCCCACACGTCCATGTTCTTTGACTTCTCCTTGGACTGAGGAGATGGAATCTGTTCACAACTGGTAGCTGAACGACTTGGGGACGTAGGAGCTGTCTTTGGATATCCTCCTGCAGCGGGTTTTGCCTTCGCAATCTTCTCCTGAGCCACTGACCACTGCTTCCCGTACTCCTGAGGGTCTCTGCAACGACCTTCTCCATCATAGTCTTCACCAGGTTCTCGTCCGGCACCATGCCCGTTGGAAAAATGTTTGTGGGTCCAAGCAGTTTCCGAGGCTGGTGCTCCTTGTTTGGGAACATAGATTCGATCACCCGAATGCGGCAAACTCGGCAAATCTTCCAGGCACCTGACTTGTTGCTCATGAAGTTGGATCACTGTGGCTTCCGAAGCACGGCCATTGGTTGGCCTTTGAGCGAGGATCTCTGGGGTCCATCTCCATCTGACGAGTTGCATCCAGGTTGTCGGGGGCTTTGGGCTTCGAGGCCATGATCACACCGCGGAGAAGAAGTTGACGAAAGAGGATTCGAAATAGGCAAGTTGCCCATGAGCCCATGCTGAGATTCAATCGACAACCGTCTCTTCCACAACTGAAGAAAAGAAGAATAAGAAGAAGACATCTCAAAGTCAGTTGAAGTAACATCACGATTGCGTCTCAAAGAAGAAAACCAAGAGTCAACTACGAAAAGATCATCAAAGGTCAAAGTGTGAAATTCAACGGTGTTTACATCATTTCCATCATCAGTCAAAACATGAACTTGTGCAGCACCATCCAAGTTCTTCTTACCGTCGGTGAGGAAATGAACAACATCAATCAAGTAGTGTGACTTCGAGTGAATCCAAAAAGAAGGGTTTGCATCTCTCTGTTTGGGGTAAACTGCTCAACCATCGTTGAAGTCAATCACCAAACCATTGCCTTTGATGAATTCCATGCCAAGAAGAACTGGAACCAACATGTTGGGAGTAAGCCAAGGTTCACGACTTTCTTCGGGATCTGGTAATGCAAATGCGTGAAAGGCATTCATGGTGAGGGTGGAGGTAATAGAAACCCGATATAGAGCCTTTCCCCACTTGCCACTGCCATAGCGAAATCTCGGCCGCCTTTTTCCATCAATGGTGATGTGAGCAGCACGATCTTGCTGTAGCACCGAGATTCTGCTATCTTTGGAACTAGCAGCAGCAAGAACTTCATCAGGAGGTACACCACGAGTGTTGGACTGAAGGTCCACAGCATTCTCATCCTTGAAGTCCAAAACGTAGTGCCATTGATCATCAGAAAGCTCTCTTGCTAATAGGCATTGACATTGCCTTTGTTCTTGCCTTTGAACTTCCCCTTGCCTTTCGAACCACCATGTCCTTTGCCCTTCAAAGCAAAAAGAATCCTCGACGTAGTTCACGTTCTTGCCAAAGCCCTTGTTCCGAAACTTGCCCTTGCCCTTGACAAAAGCGAAGTTGTAGTCGTCCTCCGACTAGCCGACGTAATAAATCTTGCCCTTGCCTTTGGGACCGTTTCGATCTGGACAATCTCGGGCATAGTGAGAGGGATGGCCACAGATGTGACAAGCCTCAGAACCTTTTGATCCAACCTTTCCGAAGCCACGGTCTTTCCTAGCCATCTGTGTAGAACGATGAGCTTGGGACCATGTTTGCTGAACCATGGCCTCAGACTCCTTAAGGGGGCATCGTCCTTCTTATCACCAGCCTCAGGGTTGTTCTCGTCGATCCATTGAGATTCTTCATCCCACCAACCAGTATGAGCAACCCGCGGATCTTCTTCCCACCTGTGATCATCCCATGACCACTCATCCTCATCCAAGGCGAAAGGCTGAGGTCCACCATGATGAGCGTAGTGAGATCCACCAGGTGTAGATTGGATCTGCTCGTCGTACAGGATCGTCAAAGTACGTTCTGGTAATCCAACTGGTTGTTGGTCGATTCTAATGGATCGCCACTCTTCAGCTGAAAGACAGGCACCTGAAAGAAGTCTCCATCCTCTCAACTGCTTCAAGACGAAACTGTCGAAGTTGTTCGAATCTCGACCAGCCGTAGTTCCATGAGTAGATCTCGCCATAGGTCTCCTCGGTGAAGTAGTAGGACGCCTTCCAGAAAAACCATATGGAGATCCTTCTTCTTCAGGGTCTTCTGCAGGAACTCTCGTGTAGCCTTCTTTCTTCTTCGAAGACTTAGAGCTATCATCCTCGTCCTTAATCCCCAGAAGACGAAGCATCACTGAAGTCCGGAAAGACTTGGGCAGGTACTCCGTCTTGTTCATCTTTCAAAGCCATCAGACTTTCACTGAACTCTTCGTAGTAGAGAGACCCACGGACCAAGTAGTTAGCTATCGACTCCTCATAATCTCGCTAGTAGTTGAAGTACTGGTTCAGCACTGCGCTGGTGTTCGGGAGGTTCTTCCTCACCAGTGGAGATGCAGCCAATCGCTGAAGAAGAAGTCGTACTCCTTGAGTTCCTTTGAAATCTTCCTGACTCCAACTCATAGCCAAAAGACTGCCGGGCCAGTCAACTTGGAAATCAATCTCGGGGCCAAAAAAGGACGTGAAGTTGCGACGTGAAGCCTTCTTGGTCCCAAGAACAAACCAAGTCACTTTGCGACTGTACCGTCGCCATCCACTGGGATTTCCATCCCAGCCAGGCACTGATTCTGCCACTTGCTGTCTTCCACCATCCATGGTTAAAGAGCAACTGTGCAAGCGCCGTAGAAATCCGCAAAAGCGTCGAGGCAAATCAGCAAGTAGGTCGCTGAAGTCCGAGAACAAAAGGTCAAGCACAAAGACCTCGACGATGAAGTAGTAGCCAACCACCAAAGGCCAGCTGCCAAAGTCACAGGAGAAAAAGTTCACCGAGTTGATGAACTTGAAGTAGCGGGCCCGGACCCAAAACCACCTGATGTTCGGAAACCTGCTCGATCACCCCAGATGTCCCTGAGGCTCCAATATGTCTTATTTAGTTATTATAGCTTATTAGACAATATTGCTTAAAAGTTTACATCGCTTAAATAAGGTTCCAAAAAGTAGCCATTTACACTGCTTAAATTTAGGTCTAAATGTTGTTATCAACCTTGTTGAAAATTGTTATTTTTGTAGAAAACATGGTTTTTCTTAGCAAATTCAAAATGTGTAATAAAACAAAGAAGGCTCCTGTGCAGGAGTTTTTTTGGTTGGAAAAAGCAACAAAGTTTCTTGTGCAACAGCAGAAATCATCTTGCAGGCACTGCAGCACAGAAATCAAGTCTTTATCCAGCTTTTTGGCTCAGAGGCAGTCCAAAGGAAATTCGTCAGTTTTTGTGAGAATGGCTCGTAGAAACAATAATGCCAGCCCAGAGGAGCTGACCAAAGTTTTGTCCTTGCTGCAGAAGAAGCCTCCTCAGTCTACATTCTACTCCATGACCACTGAACAACAGATTGCAGAAAAAGAAGATCTTCGCACTGAAATGATTCTGTTGTTAGCTCGGCCTACCATTTCGTGGGTCAGCACTGCTTTGAAAATGGTGTGGCAGAGATCTGAAGTCGAGAACATTGACAGATTTGCTAAAGCCTTGACTTTCTGCAGCCAGTATTGTTTTCAGAAGTCTTTGCAAGCCACCGCTGGTGCTAAACTCAGTCCTTCTGTGAAGCGAATTGTGCAGACTATTCTTCGAAGCAGTACAAGACCTTTGTCTACTGGGGACAAAATCAGAAGAAGTCTCAAAAGGGTTTCTTGACTGCCATAAGTTCTTGTTCCTTTTTTCTTTTTTTTGTTTCATGCTTTGCTTCTGAGGAGAAATCTGATACTTCAAGCAAAGCAGCATCTCCAGCCAAGAACAGTAGAACTACAACTGCTGCTACTCCCCGCAAATCTCTTCCTTCGCTGCTGCAGTGCAGTCCTTGTATGCATCTGTGCTGGGTCCCTCTCAGAGCAGCAGTCAGAGCAAGTGCATCAGAGCCAGTACTGCTTCTGAAGTGTTGTCCTCTGAAAAGGAAGGCAGCAGTGTTCACGTACCGACCAAAGTAGAAGAGTTTGAAAAGCCTTGGTTTGATGCTACTCGAGGTTGCATGGTCAGAAGCATCCCAGGTAAAGCTGGTGTTGTAGAAGAAGCTGACATGAAGCCTGGAGACTCTGGTTTTTTGGTTGCCATCTTTCCTGGTGCAAGGAATTGGAAACTGAAGTGCCAAATTCTTTGATCAGTTTGGCCAAAGGTGCTAAACCAAGTGTTCCCAAAGCCAAAGCCAAGGCCAAAGGTAAAGCTTTTGCCAAGGTTAAAAGTAAGGCCAAAGCCAAGGCCAAAGGTAAGGCAAAAGCCAAAAGCAGTCCAAAGGCCAAAGCCAAGGCTGCAGCTGGCCCTGAACAATGTACTTTTGAGCGATATTACTACAAAGACTGGCAAGTGTGGTATCAGGCAAAAGCAGCCTAGGAGATTTCAAATGTTTGAATTTGGAGATTCGTCAGCCACTAAGACTGATCTGAATGAAATTGCAGATCAATGCATCACTCGACTGCTTGCCAATGATCTGTCCAAGGCAGATGCGAAAGAGTGGTGCATGCAAAGATTTCAAAATTAGTTTTTTTTGACCAAGTACAGAAATATTTTGGTATCATTCATTGTTTCACTTTCACTACAAGGCATTTGTGAATGGTAGAGCAAATGAAGAAGCCATTGTTTCTGCTTGCTGTCCAGGTTCATAATGTTTCCTTTCCAGGGTACCTTGTAGGAAAGCTTTGCATTGTCACCAGCTGCCCCTTGCCCAGGTGTTCACTGTCACTTCCCAGGGTCGTCTGTAAGAACACATTGCACTTTCAGTACAGCTACCACAGCCTATAGCTCTTGTGTAGGAGCATGCTGCACTTTCACAAACCTCAGCCTGATTCCTGCCAGGAATTGGATGCAAGCTCCAGTGCTGGAGCATTTTCTGGATGCCTTCCAGCCCCTGTGTAGGGGAGCAATGGAAGGTGGGAGAGTGAGTACCAGAGTTGATAGGTTTGATCCCCTCAAATTTTTTAGTGGGCAAGAAATGCTCCTGTGTGGGAATGACTCCTGTGTGGGAGTGACTCCTGTGTAGGATTGTGTATATTTAGATTTATAGATTCTAAAGATATATATATGTATATATACAAGTAGTTCCCGGGCGAGCCGGTGGCGGAAGTTTCAAAAGAAAAAAGAACTATATAGCCAAGAAAGAATTTGCCTATAGAATGTGCGCAAGGCGACCGACCAGCGCAATGCCCAAACCATTTCTTTGCTGTGCACAAGCTTTCTACTGTTTGATGGTGGTAATGTGACCTGTTTTGATGTCATGAAGTTGCTTGCACGGTGAGATGCAGTAATGTGGTTGGTTGTGAGGTGACGTGGGGTGAGCTACTGTGGTTGGTTGCGGCGTGGCATGTCATGTCATGTCATGTCATGTCCTTTGAGGTAGTGGTCACGTCATTTGATGCGATGTGATTGCTTGCGTTGCGTCATGTCACGTGATGCATTGATGAGATGTTAACTATTGTGCCCCGCAATAGGATGGAATGTTATGAGCTTAAGATGCCACTGGTTGTGAGGTCACGTCGTGTGGTTCAAGGTGTGACGATGTGGTGGTCCAAAGAACTGCTCTGTACTACGCGCGTACTACTCTGTACTACAAAGTACTACTCCAGTACTACTCTGTACCACACAGTACTACGCCAGTACTACTCTGTACTACCCAGTGCTAGAACGTACTAGTCTGTACTACAAAGTACTACGCCAGTAATACAAAGTACTACTCCAGTACTGCTCTGTACTAGAAAGTACTACAACGTACTACCCAGTACAACAACGTACTACTCCAATACTACGCCTGTACTACATAATACATCTATAATACTACTCTGTACTACACAGTATTATGCCAGTACTACAAAGTACTACTCCAGTACTACTCTGTACTACAAAGTACTACCAGCACTACTCCGTACTACAAAGTACTACTCCAGTACTGCTCTGTACTACATGCAAAGTACTACTCCCAGTACTCTGTACTACACAGTATTATGCCAGTACTACAAAGAACAACTCCAGCACCACTCTGTACTGCTCCAGTACTACAAAGTACTACTCCAGTACTACTCCGTACTACAAAGTACTACTCCAGTACTACTCCGCCAGTACTACAACGTACTACTCCAGTACTACTCTGAACTACAAAGTACTACGCCAGTACTACTCCGGTACTACTTTGAAACATCATTTACAATGCGCGGAGCAAGCAAAGTCAACCTCCAACCTCACCACATACTGCGCCTGCCACTCAAAATGAATCTCGTGATTGATCGGCGTGACATATGAAACGTCATTTACAATGCGCAGAGCAACAAGAGCCACCCTCCAACTTCACCAAATACTGCGCCTGCCACGCAAAATCAATGTCATCAGTGATCTGCGTCACATATGAAACGTCATTTCCAATGCGCGGAGCAACAAGAAGAGCCACCCTCCAACTTCACCAAATATTGCGCTTGCCACGCAAAATGAATCGCATCTTTGATCCGCATCAATACGAAACGTCATTTCCAATGCGCGGAGCAACAAGAAGAGCCACCCGCCAACCTCACCAAATACTGCGCCTGCCACGCAAAATGAATATCATCAATGGTCTGCGTCACATATGAAACCTCATTTCCAACGAGTGGAGCCAGTAAAATCACCCTGCAACCTCACCAAATACTGCGCCTGCTACGAAAACTTGAAGCTCAAGATTTCAGCAAAAACTCCTTGAAGTGCTTCCGCCAAAAGAAAGACGATTCGACGATAATCCGAGCATGATCCGAGCATAAAATCGCCATCTCGCACCCGACGCTTCAGAGACCTTACTCGTCCCATCTTGGAGACGATTTTGTGTTGTAAAATACAACATTTCGCGCTCCGGCTATCTCCCAAAATGTCACGAAGTGCTGCGCCTGTCACGAAAAGTCACCCGCCAACCTCACCAAATACTGCGCCTGCCACGCAAAATGAATGTCATCAATGATCTGCGTCACATATGAAACCTCATTTCCAATAAGTGGAGCCAGTCAAGTCACCCTGCAACCTCACCAAATACTGCGCGTGCCACGAAAACTTGAAGCTCAAGACTCAAGATTTCAGCAAAAACTCCCTGAAGTGCTTCCGCCAAAAGAAAGACGATTCGACGATAATCCGACCATGATCCGAGCATAAAATCGTCATCTCGCACCCGCCGCTTCGGAGACCTTACTCGTCCCATCTTGGAGACGATTTCGTTTTGTAAAACACAACATTTCGCGCTCCGGCTATCTCCCAAAATGTCACGAAGTGCTGCGCCCTCACCAAATACTGCGCCTGCCACGCGAAACTTACCTGAGCTGTTATTTGACGAAACTGTTACCGGACTGAAATGGTACTTTCCTGAATTGTTACGTTACTGAACTGTGACTTTACTGGACTGTTACTTTACTCAACTGTTACTTTACTGAACTGTGACTTTACTGGACTGTTACTTTACTGAACTGTTACTTTACTGAACTGTTACTTTACTGAACTGTGACTTTACTGAACCGTTACTTTACTGAACTGTTACTGAACTGTGACTCTACTGAACTGTGACTCTACTGAACTGTGACTCTACTGAACTGTGACTTTACTGAACTGTTACTTTACTGAACTGTTACTTTACTGGACTGTTACTTTACTGAATTTTGAACATTTTTAAAAGTTCGTAACTCGGAAGTTTCTCATCCAAACTTCCTTTGATAAATATATGTATATAGATAGTNCTGTTACTTTACTGAACTGTTACTTTACTGGACTGTTACTTTACTGAATTTTGAACATTTTTAAAAGTTCGTAACTCGGAAGTTTCTCATCCAAACTTCCTTTGATAAATATATGTATATAGATAGTAATTACATAAAGGTTTTGTGAAGGACCACACTAAAGCAGCCTTCCACAGACAGCTACTTTGCTCAAGCTTGAACTCTCTGTTCTGTTTTTTTCCTTGTGACCATGAGGGACACTTTGAGCAATGCAGAAATAGATGTGGAAGAGCCAGTGAGCTTGGCTTTGGCTGCTGCGCTCAGCCATGGTTGTCTCCTGCTTGTAAGGAGTCATGCTTGTTTCTGAATGCTGCTGAGGTTGGAAAACGCCTCCAGACTTAAGGGCTGATCCAGCACAGCTGGAATCCAAAAGGCTGAAGCGACTCAAGGATGATGACCAGAACCCTCAGTGGCAAAAGAGGTCGAAGGGGCGAAAGCATCGTGAGTGGACACAGTCCTTCAGGGAAGGACGACATCCTCGTACTGGACAAGACACCACAAAACCCGTGTGGTGGAAAGATTGTTGGTGGATTGGGCAAGAGCAGTGTTGGATGGGTTCAATGGTACTCCAACTCCTGAGGCTGCTGCTGTGCCAAAGCCAAGTGGACCACCAGAACCTACTCGAGCGACTCAAGGAGGCACAGCTAGCTCAACAAGAAAGATTGAGGGAGCAGGGTGGGAGATTGGGCAGAGGCCAACTATGGTATGGCTACCTCAGCCAGACCATCTCTTATGCCACCACCAGAACCAAAGCCAGCAGCTGAGAAGTCGAGCCAACCTTCAGGTGGAGATTTTGTAAATGTACAGGTCTGCCTGAAGAATATGGCCTTTGATGTCATGTCCAAGATGTTGAGTGATGTCAATGCTGCTGCTGCGGCTCCACCACCAGCTGCTCCTGAGGCTCCACCACACCTCTGCCAAAAGGAACATTTGCCATTCCAACACCAATCAAAGCTTTGCCACCTGTACCTCCTGGTATGAAGGCGACTACTACTACTACTACTACTACTACTACTGCTGCTGCTGCTGCTGCTGCTGCTGCTGCTGCTGCTGCTGCTGCTGCTGCTGCTGTGCTGCTGCTGCTGCTGCTGCTACTG